>QYTT01094022.1:13682-26221 GCA_006980735.1 Dasypogon diadema | reverse complement strand
GAAAGTTTAGAGTGAATTTTGCACTTACCCAAAGCAGTTTTTTGTTACCTGTAGAGGTTCTCTTAGGTGTGGGTTACTGGTACTGTCTGAAATTTAGAAGATATTAAAAAGGAGAAACAGGTCACTTATGCACATTTACCCCTACCTTAATGTACTCTACTATCCCACGTGTCCGATAGGAGTGATTCTGCAAAAGTTTTCTTTTATTCCAGAGATTAAGTTCCACCTGGACTCGTTTGCGAAGGCACTTTCCCGGATTGTCGCATCCTCATTCCGCGCTGTTGAAAGTCCGTTTTGGGGTATAACCATTCGGGGGGAAAAACAATCTTCCCGAAATTCCGCTGGCTTATGTCGTACCTACCTGAATCTGGAACCACTCCTGCTTAGAGCACCTAAATAAGAAACCCTGATGAGATAGTCTGCAATATTTTAAATGGAATACTTACCTGAGTTTGGAACTACTCCTGCTAAGAGCACCTAAAAGAAAAGATCATGAGATAGTCTTCAATATTTTGAATGGAATACTTAACTGAGTTTGGAACTACTCCTGCTAAGAGTGTAATGTAGGCATTTGTTTTACGGCATCTTAACACATTCATAAGATTACCTTCATAAGCATATCTTGAGAACACGGTTTATATTCCCGGTAGCGCAAATATTATTATGCCCAATCCTAAAATTTCAAACATGAATTCAATTGATTATGAGCGAAGAATATTAGCTGTTTAAAGTATATGAAATAAAGAATAGGAGTAATTAGTAACAGTTTCATAGATTTTATAATTGTCGTACATTTTGCTAGGAAGAAAGATTGATGGAAAGGATTATTAATGTAAAGATGTAATGTAATTAATGTAAACATGTAGCTATTGTAACGAATGTTAGGAAACAATCAGCTCCTAACTGTCATTTGCGCCATCTCCAATCTCAAACACTAAATAGAGCCAACGAATGTGGAAGAGGGCTTCCTCTAAAAGAAGAACCTATGGACATGGGTAGCGTCTCTCTTTCTTTTCCGGTCGAGTGGCGAAGTGAGAAGACACACCAGAAAATTTTAAAATCAGCATTCTTTAAAAAAAAAGTAATAAAAAACTTAATTTGGACTCAACAAACAAAAAACACAAAACAAAACGTTATCAACTTACACAAAGGAACCTACGCAAAAAGGGGTGAAACATATGGAGCATATGGAAGATAGGAGCCATCGTGGGACGAAATTCTAGCACCCAGGCCTGGGAAACTCTGCAAGAAGAACTCCGGAGAAATTAGATAAGATAAGTATTTAGAATAGGAATAATTGTAGGATAGGCTGAATAAAAGTGAAATCTTGTTGCAAGTGTATGTGTGAAGTATGCTTCGTTCATTTCCCTCCTAAGAAGAAAACCTAAATGCAATTAGCAGCACCCCTAGACACGCCAGCTATTTGCAAGAGCACCTAAAAGAAAAGATCATGAGATAGTCTTAAATAGAATTTAAATAGAATACTTACTTGCGGAGCCAACCCGTCCAAGCAAATGAAATCCATGGCTCAATGAATAAATACAGAAGATCGTCTGCATAAAGAATAAGAATAATTTGTTAGATATCAGTTAGATGTTAGCTTAATTTGTATTAGTATAGTAGCTTAGCTAAGTTAAGTGGAATCCAAAGTAAAACACATACCTTGTTAAGATGATGTGAGTAGACTAGGTAGTGGACGTAACCTAAAATGGATTGCACCTAAAAATACAAAAAGCTTTATCTTTCTATAGCATTAAACTCGATTTATGCACTTACCTGCTCCGGGCTCCTTTGGATAACTTCGTTTCACCAAAATCATCACTGCATTCAACTGACACTTAACCTCGACCTCGATCGCAGAAAAAACTTTCTTTTACGCCCGTACTTTACGTTACCGATAAAACGAAGTAAATAACCGAATTGACCGTAACCCATACTTCTTCTCGGTTATCAACTAACGACTCAACATACTATTATTAACAAAAATCTTCCACGTGGGCTACACCTGTCAACGAGCGGAAATAATCCCGGAAAAACTCAATTTCCGCGGTGAAAATAATTTTTCGGACACCACCAGGATAAAATATATTTCATTTAGGATATTTTCGGCATAAAAAGAAAAATTTAATATTTTTGAAAAATTATGCCATTGGAAAGTTTCCAAACATCGCTGGAAAATTCCAATAGGGGGTCTTTTCCTATATAACCAGAGATTATGGTAGGTGAAACGGTCAGTTCGAGTGCAGAAAAACCCCGATCAGAAGTGCCGACAGAAAGTTTAAAGAAGTTTGGGCAGTAGCGAAAAAAATCAAGAAGGATTAGCAACAAGAGTTTTCCCGGAGTTTTTTTTGAAGAAAAGGAGGAGCAGCCGCAGAACAAAAATCCAGAAATTTGTCCGGAAACCCGGAGACCAGGTAGTGAAGGTCAAGGTCAGAGAGGACTTCGCGAAGGACGGAAGGAAGGTTGAAGGAGTCCGGAGAAAAGTGGACCGCGGCCGCAAAAAGAAAAAAGAGTAAAAAGATAAGTACCTATTGCTTGCATCTTTTTTTTATTTTGTTGAGTTATTTCTTTCCCTTTAAAAAAGAGTTATTGCATATTTTCTTTTAAATAAGCATATTGCATTTCTTAAGTGTTCGTGCGCTGCCTTGCCTATATTAAGTTACTTCTGGTTGATTAATTAAAATGAATTTAACGAGTGAAATAAAATAGTGTACAATTTATTCGATTTTTCCCATATAAAGTGTTGTGTTGTTTTGTCTCAGAGTTCGTGGACTCTATTCCATGACCACGTGGCGCCCACCAGGTGTTTTGGCCCCAGTAGTCACCTACGCCCAGCTTGCCGGAGCGATATGTGTACAGAAGGAGGAGACACGTAACAAATTTGGCGCCCAACGTGGGGCCAAAACATCTAAAATTTCAGATTTTTTAATTTTGGTGAAAATTTGGGAAGTATTCTTTTGCGTAGGCCGGTGAATACGAATTGTGCTGGCTTGATATTGTGCGATTACCTTGTGCTTTAAGATTTCTTAGCATCGTTAGTGCCGTTTCCATATTTTGTGAAAATTTCATATTTCCAACGATTAAATGTAAAGAAACTTCCAAGGTTTGCATATAAGCTGAACTTATTGAGGTACCAGAATGGCAAGGCAGCATTCTTTATAGGCACGAAAGTTCATGTAAATTGTTGCTAACAAAAGTGGCTTGTTTCTCAACAGAATTATAATTCTATTAATGCTTACCCTATTAAGAATTGGTTGGAATATATCCACATCCAGCAGAGTATTAGTTTCTTTTTTTTGAGTATTTAGTTTGTAGACACATATTTTCAGAATATTAAGCACTGGCTCAGTTTTTAGCACGTTTTGGATCACTTTAGCTCTTAGCTATTATAAATACCGTCTTTCCCCGCACCGTAACCACACTTGTGTTTTAGTAGAGTTTTTTTTTACCAGTTTGATTTTAAAGCATTATTTCTAAGAATTTTTTTTAAAGAAAACAACTCGGTCAAACTATATCGCGCGCGTTCTCACTTTGAACTAGTAGCATCGCTCGTATCGTTTGGTATGGGTGGTTTATATATGTAACGAGTATTCACTCTATTGCCTGGTGATAAGGAATTCATCCAGAGGAACTTTGCGTGCTGTTAAACTACAGTGAACAATTGACGACGTCATCCTAATCTGCAGATGATCCATATGATATTTCAAGTTCACGGGCAACTGGACCTAGGCCAACATCTGACACGGTTTCTTGCAGTGAATTCATTTTAAGGGGAATCGTGTAATATACAAAAGTTATATTTATTTTCCTTTTTCAAAAAAGAAAGAAAAACGTCTACTCGAGCAATATTTGGCGATTCGTCGTTTGGCCATTGTAAACTAGTGCATTTTAGGAACATGTTGGTCATTTCTTGATTTGGTTATGGTTTCGAAATTAGAGCTATTGTTAGGTATTTATTGCTAAGAGTTTTGGATTACTTTAATTGATGACCACTCTTCCTGGAGGGGTTTTTGTTAGTATATATTGCTCATTTTTCTTAAGGTGTAGATTTCCGTTTTGACTTAAGGTAATTATAGCAACTCGTCGATGGCCTAATTCTCATTCGGTTGAAGCGTTAGCGAGAAGTATTGGAGGAAGAACACTTTTTTTGCATTTTATTTTCAGGAGAAGCGAAAGGGAATTAACCCCACTGTAAATAACACCATCGGCACTGTTTGCAATTAAACTCGGACGAGGTATTCTTTCGATACGTTTTGGACTTAGGGTTGTATGTTGATGGTATTAGACACTTTGTTCTCCCTCCTTTCCTTACGGGTAAAATTGCATTGCGGGCATCGATTGCTAAATCTCTGGCCTTATCGGGAGTACTTTGATTAATTAGTATTAAATGAATCGATTTCGAAGCGTTTGAAGATACATATAGTGAAACCCAGGCAGGAAAAAAAATTGAGTCGACTTCGAGGGTGAATTAAGGACTGTGAATTGTAATATATCTTCAGTAACTCCCCTATATTATATTCTTCCTTCAAATTTTGGGCCGTACCCCGACGGATATCTAAATTTGTATCGTTATATCGAAGTTATCACTGCACAATGGAGATAAACAGGTTGCAGCAGGACGAATTGGCTTACGAGTTAACTATAAGAGGTCTACCAGTTGGGAAGGTAGAAGAAATGCGAACGAATTTACGAGCAACGTTAAAGTTGGAAAAGGAGGGTCAATATTTCCTCTTGTCCCCATATCCTTTCAAATTTACGGAAGATGCGGAAGTTATAGCTAAAAAGATTGAAGAAATAAAAGGACTCATTAATATGTTCAGTGGAGATGCGGATTCTGGCGAGTATAAAAAAATTTTCACCAAAATTGAGTGGGCTATGGGCAGGCTTAATAGATCTAAGCCTGAAAGCGACGTGCCTACTAACATTATTAACTATTCTTTTTAATTTTTCCTATCTGTTTGTTTAACTTAACTAACAATTATTTCTTTGCATGCTTGTCTTAGCACATTTCCTTCAAATGTGTGAACGCTTAATGCGGAGATAGGTAAATTTTTCTTGGCTCTGCGCTAAGAAGTGCGCCTTCTGGGCTAGAAGGGAAACTCAATATATAAAAAAATCTATCTAAATGGGAAATGCGTCGATCCAGAATACGGCATGAGCTTCTTGAATATGATTACAAATAGAACTTGCGAATCTGTAGCATATACTGTATTACATCAAGGCAATGCTACGAAAGCTCAAAGTCTGGATCTAACCAAACGTGAGCTTTGTACGATTTACACCGTTAGTAGTGGGGACATAATCTTTGCTCTAGAAGTTGTAAAGCCAATCTATGTTTGCCACTACAAAGGATTTCAAACTGAACATCCTCGTTTAGTGATAGTGCGCAAAATGGGTCACGAGTATTTCTTCAATAAAAAATCAGGAGACGTAAAAAACTTAGATCTATTTACCTATATTAACTGAAAATTCGTATACGTTGAGCGACACATCTCAGATCCAAACTCTCTATACCAACCTGATCCATAAAAAATGTGAATTGGAACGAGCGCTTCTTGAGACACAGTTAGCCGTCGCTCATCACCATCCTTCGGAATTTGCCTTCATGAGGTTGAAAGAGCCGGGTTATACCGCCATTTCAAGAGGAGAAGTAATTTATCTCATAAAATGCCAAGCCGTAGAAGTAACTGTGCGGAAAACTTCCCGCTGTTTCAACGAGCTTCCTGTAAGCTATAACAATAACAGCTATTTTTTGGCTCCGGCCACACATCTTCTACAGGAGTTTGGCTCAGAAACCCCTTGTTCCTCCATTCTAATTTCAGCATATTTTCTCCATGGTGCTTGGTACGACTTCAGTCCACAAAGTCATCGATTAGAATCACCTGAACGTCTTCAGCCTTCAAGGGATGTTCCATGGAATTATAACGATACACATGACCTGATTAAAGCAGGTATCTACTCACAGGAAAACATCAATGACTTACGGCGACAGATTATGTATCCCTCAGAAAAGAAAGCTATCGACAATGTCTTCACCAAGGCCCTTATCGGCCACAATGTAGATCAACAAAATATCAACGCATTGCATCTCTTCTCAAAGCACTACCTCAATCAAATCATTGACCATCTCCAAGGCCCTTGGTCATTCATCACTGGATTCGGTAGCCTTACTGCAAGCATATTGGGGTTTTGGATGATCGCGCGAGTTGTAAAGGGGCTATTCTGTATCATTGTCAACCTGAAAATCATAAAGACAATCCACGGGTCGATTTGGTGGTTGCTCGCCGCCATCTGCAACACTCTCAGCACATAGTGCATAAGCATAACCAACAAGCAAACATTCAACCTGAAGCAGAACTCAACGCTGTTGTCACGAAATCAACTACAGCAACTCCAGTAAACGAAGAACATGAGGTGAATTCTGACGCACCCCAACATATGTACTCTACAATTCGTGACACTGTTGTACAACATACTAAAATCGACCCAGATCTTAAAATATCAAAATAACAACAGACACTTGCACACTTACTCCATCTTCTTTCCTGTTCCTTATTTTCCCACTTTCTCCTCAGGGCGAGTCGGAGCGCCCTTTAAGTAACTCCTAATCCCCAAGCTTGCAATGGGAGGAAATGCCCTTGCAAGGAACGTTTTTTTGCCTATTTCTTTCTGATTTTATATTTGAAATCTGTGGATTTCAAGGTCGCCCAGGATGTCAGATGACAACGTAGTAAAGAGGCCAACGACCACACGTGTTGCTGAGATTGGGAAATTTCGTCCAATATCAACTTAAATTCCAATAACCTGCAAAATTGCACTTTATGCGTGAAATGTAAACCGCACCTTATGCTGAGTAAGGTGACCTACACCATCGAAGGGGATTGAGTCAAACAATATCAGCAGAGCATGTCGGGCGGCTTTAAAGAACTTAACCATTCTTTCCAGTTGTTTGTTGAATGAGGGGAAAAAAATGAAACTTGCGATTTAAGTTATTTATTCCAATTTAGGTAAAAGTTCACCAAATGAGTATACAAATTGAAATAGTTTACTCGAATTAAATAAATTTCAAATATTTGACAATTGCGTTGGGAATTAAATTAAGGGAAAACACGAAATTAAAGAAATTAAATTATAAATAAAAATTATAAAAAGAAAAATTGATGCAAATTAAAGAAATTGGAAATCAAGAAAAATTAAACGGAAATCAAAATATTACAAATTAAATCAAAAAGAATTTAAACCAAAAAAATAAAATCAAAGCTGAAAGAGAAAAGTTCAGTCATGTTTAACCCAAACCGTATAAAGGAACGGTGAAAGATTTTACCACTACAAGTGCAATCTTTCTCCTCATCCACTTATACAATTTGTTTTTTCCTAATAATTTTCTGCTGCTGCTGTCCACTTATTGCCTCCACGATGACTGCCAAAACTAAGAGAGCGATTACGGTTGTTATCGCACTTTTATAGTCTGCCGGACATGAGTTATCCTTAACCGAGTGACTAATTTCTCATATGTAAACCTCCAAAAAATTGTGGATTCCATCACCATAATGCTTTATTATTAATTCCGCTCATCATAACAATTTTAAAAACGGAGTATTTTATTTAACAATATTTTTATGAATTTATGCATCGCTCTGTGGACATCCTTGATCCTTCGTATCCTTTTAAATTAATTTTAAACTTTCCCATAAATATCCTTTTTTATATCGTTCTGGCAATGATATATGCTGTGTGGGACTTAAATTGTCAATTTTCTCTCATGTGGGTTTATCTGTCCCTTTTCCACAGTCTTTCTCTTTTTAACTCATTAGTTAAATTATAAAAATAAAAAAATCGCGATAATTAATTAAATAACCGATTTCGCGAAATATAATCGATTTCATCGAACGCGCCGCGTTAAAAAACATCGATTGAGTTCTTTCCCGAGTGACAGAACTCAAAGTTTCATGTCAAACCGCGGATTAAGTCGAGTGCGTGACAGGTGGTTTTCACCTGTTGATTTTCTAGTGTTTCGCGAGTGTTTTTTCAGCCCTGAGCAGTGAAACGTCGTTGGACAGGTGTAAGGAGTACGACGAGGCAATCACCGTGTTGTTGTTGTGGTTATTTTTGCTTACATTTGGTTTATGCATGAAATTATGTTTTAATGTGTACATGAAGTCGATTTTATTTTTGAAAATTCTTTATTGTGATTAGCTAATTTAGTTTTCTTCATTTTTAGCTCCTGCATGAAAATCCCTGGGAACAACGGACCATCTATTCTGGAAGGAGTTTTGATGGAAGTTCTGTGTTCAGATAAGTATCAAATTTCTTAGCTATGTTTCGTTTTAATCATTTTTGTTTTTCAGGTTTGCATGTGAACAGGAGCAGACGCGAAAACACCGCTGGAGATGTTAGCAGAGAGGTATTTTTGTACCTTTGATTTTTAATTTCTATTAATCGGACTCTTGGTCCGAACATTAGTACTAAGCGATTAAGTAGTGAATTGTGGTGCAATAACCGTTTATCCATAGTTGTGAAATATCATTATCAAGAAATAAACTTGTTAGTTATTGAAATAGTTTTTTTTAATTTGAGTGATAGATCTTCTTTGTTGTGACAATATCTTATTTGTATCGAACACAAACGATCTTCCTGGTTGTGACAAACATCTTCGTTGCATCGAGCGCAAACACAATGTATTTACGTACTTTCCAGGTCTTTTATTATTTCACAAGTGAAAACTCAAAACTCAAAAAGGCTTCACATAGCAATTAATTATAATTTAGTGCACACTTCACATCACCTTTCAAAAATAAAAATGGAAAGCACTATTCTTTGTAGAATTTGGTTTAAACAAAATTTGATTTAAAACAGGTGAATTTGAAAGTTCTTTTCACGAAGATCATACATGATCATTTTTGATCGTATATGATCTTGTAATGAACATCTTGACTTGAGGTGACAGAAGGAAGGATCTCGGTTCGCTTTAGCTGATCAGTTTGCTCCTTAAGTTTTGATAGGTCCTCGGCAAGAGTTTGCAGGTGAAAAGCACAAGTTTCAATTCTGGTTGGAGGTGCTGCCTTTATTAGAAGGCTTCCCAGTCGCCAGGCTTTTTAGAAGGTAACATCGCCGTCCTGCTTTCAGAAAAATACGAATTGTGAGCCTGGATTGTAGCTTGTGATGCCCCCCGATGCAGGTGAAAAGCACAAGTTTCAATTCTGGTTGGAGCGCAGCAGTTATTTAGAAGGCTTCCCAGTCGCCAGGCTTTTGGGAAGAAGAGGTCTCCAGCCACAAAGCTTTTGAGAAAAGAAATATCTCCAGCCACAAGGGTTTTGAGATTGAATCAGAGATTGGTAATTTTGCTTTAAATCGGAGAAACCGCCAGCTAAAACAACCTTTAGTTACTGATCGATTTATTAAAGTTCTATCGCATTTTTATATACAAATTTTGCTTACTACTTCTTAATTCTTAATCATATAAAAGAAAATATTACCTAACATAGAATAGTGACCTAATAACACCGTCGTACCGTCACTTTTTTTTCCTACAAAACATGTACTCGGATTACACCCGTAGTTAAGCAGGCCAGGGTGCTTGCGCCAAGCCATTTTCATATGTTTATTTATTTCATGCTGCTGCAATGCGAGTGTGAATAACCTCGCCTAGCTTAGCAGCACATCGTTGTGAGCTTTTGGTCAGCTGGGCTGATCACTGAATAAATTTACTTGTTGCAGGAATGACGTAATGCGAATGGCAAGAGTTGCTTATTGAATTTGATACTGTGATTGTAATTTGTTCAATTTTCCCTTGGCCTTGTGCCGACGTTAGGCGTATTACACCTTCCCTCTTTGAAAAAAAAGAATTGTAAAAAATTTCTTTTTTGTCGGTGCTTGGGTGTTTTTTTTGTGTAAGTGAAATTTGACATTCTTAGTTGGTGGCGACGTTGCTGTTTAGTACAAGCTTTTTTGTACCCGAGGACAACAACGACGATGAAATTCAACAACTTGGATGAAATCGAAAACACTTTTTCTGATTAGAACAGCGAACTTTATTCACCGACGGCTCAATCCAAAAGAGAAGGAAACAATACAATATAGTACTTCTTATCACTCGAATTTACAAGTTCAGTGGAATTTTGACTGTATAAACAATGCTAAACAAATGAGCGCAAGTTTTAAAAATGTAGAATAAGTTCATATACAATATGTAATTATCAAATATAAAAGAATTAGAATATTATTACAAAAGAGCATTAAAAATCATGTAATGATGAATTTGAGTCGAACAGTTGCTGTTAGGTCTTTTAGTTTATAAATCGTATTATTGTTACAACAGTTCTCTTGCTTGCTATGTTTATTGGTAACAACATTGCCATTGGGTCCATGCCTATGTACCTATTACTTCCCATTTATTACAATAATTATCTTACATACTATATTTATTGGTAACATTATTTATTTGCTCCGGAGCTTTGGTTGTTCCTCTGCGCATTCTCTTTCAGAGGTCTCTTAGTGGCGGGTGTTTTCCAAGACTATAGAAAACCTCCTTCGTCATACCTATCCACAAAAAAGGTAATAGAAATGAAATTTCCAATTATAGACCGATAGCTAAATTGTCTTGTATACCTAAATTATTGGCATCTATAGTTCATTCCCAATTGTCCCCACAATGCAAGGGTATTCTCTCGACTGCTCAGCATGGTTTTGTATCTGGTTGGTCTACTACCACAAACTTACTTGAATTTACCTCTAATACCATTACCGGTCTTGTTAAAAATCTGCAAACTGACTGCATTTACACTGATTTCAGTAAAGCTTTTGACAAATTATCGCATTCAGTCGTTTTGCTCAAATTGCATAAACTTGGGTTTCCTACTTTACTCCTGGAGTGGATTCGTTCGTACCTATCTGAAAGATCCTATCAGGTGGTTATCGATCTAGGGTAATAGAGGCCACATCTGGGGTGCCTCAGAGTAGTCACCTTGGCCCGTTGATTTTCGTCCTCTCACTTGACGATATTGTGCATCTTCTAGGCAATCAAAGGTGCTAATTTATGCTGACGACATGAAGATTTTTTCCTTCATCAATGATATCAGTGACTGTGCTTCCCTACAGCTCCTGATTTGATTTGAAAATCTTTTATTCTTGGTGCGAGCACAATGACTTGGGACTTAACATAGGTAAATGTGAGGTTATGTCTTTCTTTAGAAAGCGCGACTCTATTGCCTACGACTACACATTTGCCACAAGCAGTATTCCTCGCGTTCAATCGGTCAATGATCTTGGCGTGAAGCTTGATTCCAAGCTTGATTTTGTTTCGCACATTAATCATGGCAGGGCCAGGAATTGAAAGACGGAGACAACAAAATATTTATTAATCATAGTTTGTACTAAATGCTAGTAACCAAGGGATCATTTGGTGTACGAGGGGGAACTCGAGTGTTCCCTTTGTTGCAGGTACGGGACTTACAAGGCGTATTTCAAACTACTACGGAAACTAATCTTCTAAATAAGTCATAGGAATTCATTTATTTTCTTACTAACTAAACTACTCCAGAATTCATGAGGAATAAAATAAAATAAAATAACAAAAAACTACATTCTTCTTTTTGTAGGAAACTTAACTCTAAAATATGAACACTTCTGGTTCAGCTTCTACAGTGGCGGGTTGACGGTCGCAGCTGGCTCTCCGGTTGGTACCGTCGGCTAGGCGGAAACGTCAACGGTGTCGGTGGTTCTGGCGGGGTTGTCGGATGGGCTTGGCCTTCCAAGCTGGTCGGGTCTGGCCGGGTCGGTGGTTTCCTCCTGACCTGGATGCGGGGTCGGCCTGGATGCCTCTGGGGTCGGCTCCGTGGGTTGTCATCACTGTCTCTGGGCTAGTCTTAGCCCGCGCCGGTGTGGGGGCTAGTCTTGTCGGTCTCCCTGGCACGGTGGCTCCTGACCGGCCATTTGAAGCTGGACTCGCCGTCGGCTTCCCGGGGTGGCTTCTGCGTTAGGCGCTGGCTGGGACAGGTCCTCTTGTGCTGGGGCCAGCGGTGTACTTCGGGTCTGGGTCGGTTCTTCTCGTGCTGGGGGTTGCGGTGTACCTCGGATCTGAGTTGGATTTGAGGTTGGTTCCTCCTACCGGGTGTGGGCTGCCCGCCCGGTTGTCTTCGCCTTCGGAGCGTCTCTAGGGCTTCTAGAGGTGCCGGCGGGGCGTGTGCGTGCAGATGTCCCTTGTCCTGCCGGTGGTCTCCGCTCTGGCTGGGCTACTGTTGTTCCCGTCGACTTTCCGGGTTGCGCTGCGGCTGACAGGTGTCCGACCGGCGGTCGGGCGATGTTCTCCCGGGTCCTGTAGTCTGGTGTACGCTGGTATTAATGCAGAACATGATCTCTGGTAGACGCATGTCCCAATGACGGTGATCGGTTCCGGTGTATTGGGCGATTATGGTGCCTATGACTCGGTTAGCTCTTTCGGTGGAGTTAGCTTGCGGAGTGTATGGCGGTGTTAGCCGATGTTTGATACCTAATCTCTGGAGCTCATCTCGGAACATTCGGCTGGTGTACTGGGTACCATT
>QYTT01094021.1:53231-67783 GCA_006980735.1 Dasypogon diadema | reverse complement strand
AGAGGGGAATTTCTATAATCAGGCACTAGTTTCAGTGAACACCCTGTAACTTTTTTACCGAGAGCCGCATGACCAATATTTAGACACCATACCATAGAGAACCCTTTACCTATGTTCCAACCTCTGTGCCCCTCTATGACCAGGAGCTATAAATCCTTAAAATTCAAAAATTGGTCAAATTTCAAGTGATTTTTTTAAATTTTGGGGGTTTTCCCCCTTATTTCATAGCTTATGATGATATAGGGTAGTATGTAAGTCCCCTTCAGGGTATTTAATTGCTTACTTGGTACCAGCTCTGACCTAAAACGCAGAAGAACAAAAACTGACCTGAAACTTCGACCATGGAATTTTTCGAATTTCAAAAATCCTCTTGCCACAATATTATAAAAGTATTAAGATTTAAAAATATGCAAAAAACAAATAATCTCGATTGTTTAAACTCGTGAGGGGCATACCTCCTGCGTACGTACAATACGAAGTGCGGTTGATCTCTGATAGCTGTGTTGATCAAGTTGCTTTTACTGGCTTTTCTGAAAATTCAACAACAAATACACGGTAAGCAAAGCTATCAGTGATCAACCACGCTAGGCAAACAGAAATGATCCTTTATTGAAAAAGATCATTAATTTGATAAAAAAATAGGTCTTCCTGGGTTATGGAAAATAAAGTAGAAATTGGTTCGACAAAGGTCGCGAAACATGTCTCTAAACAAGAAAAAACCACTGATACTGAATGTTACTGCTCCGATATAAAACACATGCAACCAACCCTTCTCATTTTCTTTTTCACCTTTTTAGAAGTTTAGAATTATTCCTGCATCAGAAAACGCCCTCCGAATATTGCTTCTGAAAGATTATTTTCCTAGTGAATTTAGTGTGTTCATTTTACACCTCTAAGCCCGTATCCTCTTCTTTATAATAAATTTTTGATCAGACTCCTTCCAAACAACAATCCTAGGTTCGCAACTAGATAGAGCCTCCGGAATTCAGGCTTTTGAGGAGTATATAAAAAAGATTGATTCATGTAAAATACTTGTCCGGGAGTATGATCATAAATTGTGTTTATACTATGGCTTGGTTTTTGTGGAATGGTTAATTGGTAATGGTTATCAAGATCTTCTAGTTTAAGTTATTTAATTTGAATTTTTTAATATAGGCTTAGTTATATCACATATTTGGTGAAGTTTAATGAAGAACTTATAATTAATGCTCATTCAGGTGCACGATTGTAATGATAGATTAGTATTAGCCGTGTCCCTATTTAACACTTTTTCCTTGCCTCTGTTGGTGTTTGCTTGGCCTTGCTGGCTTGTGCTCGGTGTTCTGTTGCTCCCTTTACTGTGCTAGGTCCTTGACAGTTTCTAGTTTGGCTATGGTAAGAGCGTTGCTAGGTACGTTCGCTGCAAGAACCGGTGGTTTTAACGTTTGTCATTTGAATGCTAGGAGCCTCAGACCCAAAATATGTGAAATACAAGAAATTTTTAGAAACGTACATATACATTCCATTTTGGTATCTGAATCCTGGTTGGGTGAGCATATACCTTCGCAGTAGACTACAATACAGATAAGCTGTTACTTATCTGTGTGTACTCTCTCCACCTGAAATGTTCACTGTTAATAATGCTAAGGAATTGGAAAATTCCTTATCCAATGTTACTCGCAAATATTCCAATGTGGCGATCGGTGGGGATTTTAATGTTAATTTATTGGGTGCTGTAGACAACTTCCTACATTTTTTTCAATCGCTACATCTTAATGTTGTTGAAAATGGCATCCCAACTTATTTTAACTCCAACCAGCCTTCTCTTTTAGACTATTTTTTCACCACAGACAGTGATAGGGTTATTTTCCGAAATCAAATAAGCTTACCTAGCATTTTTGACCATGATTTCATCTACTTATCTTACGACATCCGTCTTTCTGTGACACACAGAAAGTTGATGTTTCGGTGGCACGATAACGTAAATATTCAACATTTATTGGATGAAGCGTCCACTATTTCGTGGGATTCCATTCGATGCTGTACATCTGTCGATGATCAACTTGCAAGGTTTTACAACTTCATCAGGTATCTTCACGATAAGCATGCACCGTTGCGTACTAAGTTGATTATCCCCGGTAGTATTCCCTGGACTCTAGCAAAGTCGAGTTTCTCATTGCTGAGGCGTACGACGGGGATCGAACCTGCGTCTCCGGGGTGAGAGTCAGACACTTATCCACCACGCCACCACATCGCTGCCAGGAGGGCTTTGCATTTTGTATATAAGCTGCATATAAATTTTTTGCAACGCATATCCTTGCTTATCCTGGAACGTTGGCTCTTACTACTTTAAGAGTATACTATACCCGACGCCCACTACATGTATGCGAAGTTTCATGAAAATCGGTGATGCCAAGGTCGTGGCCTTTCCTTGTCATTTTAATAACTTTTTCCATATTTGCTAAATATTTTTTCATAGTTGCTAAATATATTAATTTACAGAGTAATTATTTTATTTAGATATTGATCATTTTGGGGAACATTTATCGGAAAAATAATTTAGGTGTAATTGACTTAGATACTGAAGGGTGGTATTAAAAACTTAAATTTAAATAAATTTACCAATTTCAAAATGAGGACTCCAATATAACAGATTAAAACTGGAAAGAAATTGATTGCTGAATGCGTAAAAACTGAGTTTTTTGGTTTTCAATTGTAAGAAAGAGTTAGGCAAAACCACCCCCCTCCCGCGCTTGAATCCGCCCTTGTTTCTCTTACTCTACCAACTGTGTAAATTTTCTGTAGTTAGTACTAGGATATGAATGAAGTTAGTCCAAACTAAGCAGCCGTGCTTCACTGAACTCCTCAGTTGAATATCAACACAATATTGGCGTTCAATGACAAATTTAGCCAATACAATACAATTTCACAAATGAAACAGAAGAAAAATTCAATACTATCAAAAATTTTCTAGGCTTATCACTTGCTATAAAATTCTATGAATCAGAGATATCCTTAAAATCTTTAAGAATAACAAAAGATACGGATAGCATTATTATCATCTTCCATAGCTTACTCACAATTCTCCTGATGAATTTTTCATAAAACGTGCAATTGACAGAAATATATCGAAGGATCCGGTATACGTCCGAGAAAATATGTGAACATAGGAGAAAAGGTCCCGAATAATAAATCACTTGAGGCGACTGTCAAGAAATAAAAATAGAAAAAACGAGAACAGATAAGTTCAATTAATTTATTTGCCTTTGTTAAGGGAATCGAAAAAGGAAGCTTCTTCCATAAGCAGGAATACTCATTAATATTAATTGCCAAATTGAGTGATTATAATTGGGAGGGATTTTTCCTTTTAATGAGGATAGCTAAAATTGAACCTTGTTTAATATTTGATAAAAAAAGGCTGATTGTAAATACCTTTAAAGATATTGTTGCAATAAAAAAATTTCGGAGAGGTATTTCTTATCTTGTATCTGTATCTAATTGTCGAACTGGCCTTATGGAAAACGTCCAGCCTGGACCCTTATGTATTGTATCTTGTATCATATTTATTTTCAAAGCAAATATTAATTAGACAGAGGGAAATTCTAATTCTAAAAGTAATGAAAGCTGAAAATGTGAAGTTTGTGTGTGTGTAATGGTGAACAAGCTCCTGAAGAAACATAAGTTCATTTGATTAATTCCGAAAGAAAGTTTTGTTCTACTTTTTAGAAGAACTTAAAATTGTTTGTTTTATTCAATCGTTCTTTGAATATTGTATCATTCATTTTTAACTTCCCATTTGGAAGTTATTGTAATGGGTCCGATTTTTCGGATTGAAAATTTCGACATATCTCCACGTTTCGTGGTCGCCCGAGTCCGAATCCATCGTTTGTATGTGCGTACATTTGCACGTTCATGAGTTTGTTTTGTGTCGAATTCGAATATCTCGAGAAGAAAAAATTCTATCGACTCCGCATCCATTTCATTCGCCCCACAACTGCATAATGACCACCTGATAAGGTTTGCAAAAAATTTGAATTTTACGTGTATGTCCTAGGTGGCAACCTTTAGAACCTCTTGAATAGGAAGATCAGGGATGCCGAACGTACGTAATAGCTATTCAAAGTTATTATTGCCATCAAGACTGCATTTAGATTTCTCCAAAGCATTTGGCACTTTGGAATCAAACTTCTTTGGAAATTTGATAAGTTCTTTGAATTTGGTTTGACTGCTTATTAGAAGATCGCTAAAACCGTGTCTAAGAGATCTGACTTGGGACTCTTTCTATTCTGTATGCTTATTAATAATTTACTAAATGGCTTTCCATCTGTTCAGTTTACATGTATATTGACATATCATCATTATATATCAGCCATCCTATTAATTTAGTAATTCAGTAAGAAATCATAAGTGGCCTATCACTGAACCCAATTAAATTTCATGCTTTTCTGCTCTTGTGCTTACCTGATGATTTTCTAACGCCTCATATCATTAAGCTCATGGCAACCAGGCAGAGCTAGGCAATACTGAAATAAAGAAGTACTTAAGTACTAACTTAAGTACATTTTCATTACTTAAGACTTATACTTAAATACTTTTGAAACCCCTACTTAGTCTTGTATTATCCTTATTCTCCGTTTTCCTGTCACTTATCAAACTCGATCGTAAAAATGGCATCATAGGATTCTCTACTGAGAAATCCGAATTAGCAATATAAATGGTTTTGATATTTGTGCTTAAAATTTTCTCAATACCAATCGGATTTGCACTTTGATGAGAAATGACAGGGGATATTATAGAAGGTACTTATGCTTATCTTATTAATATACTAACTAAATTCTATACTCTTCTTTACAATACTGTCAACAAACGAAGATTGGAAAAAAGTACTTTAAAGCGTACTCAGTACTTTTTAGTACAACTTAGTATGTACTCAGTTGCGAGTACTTTTTATATATGCAGTACTTCTACTTAAGCTAAAGTACTTGTACTTAAGTATTTTTTCTTTGGTACTTGCCGAGCTTTGCAACTAGAAACATTTTACTTGTCCGAAACTTAGTCAATAAAGCTGTGAAGGATGCTAAGAGGTCATATTATGATTCATTGATGGCTGCAAACAATTCAAAAGAGCTCTGGCTGCAACTATAAAAAAATGAAATAGAAATATTGATATTTCTTTGGATGCCTTAAATAATTATTTTGAATAAACTGCTGATAACAAGTTGATTCCCTCCAATTTTGCGCAGAAGATGTCTATTGTTTAGAAAAAAGATTCTTTAAATGAAACGTTTTAAGTTCGAGCATCTAATCTGAAGCTACAGGACTTCATAATATTGATGTGAAGTCCCTTGAGTTGATAATACCTCAGCAATAATTTCTATCTTGACATAACTCACATACCCCTGGATATGACAGATCTCAAAAGTTATTCCAATTCCTAAAATACCTTCACCTGCTGAACCTTCTGTTTTCAGATCTATAGCACCTTTCATCTAAAAAACTCTGCAAGGTTGAGTAAAATTTATTATTTCGTTTGCAGGCTCCATGTTTTATCTAGGGATAAATCCAGTTTTTGGATAAAGCAAAGCTTAGGATTAGTAACGACATTAGCCTTAATCTTCAAACTGTTAGAGTTTCTGTTCTAATAGCACAAGATTGTTCGAAAGCACTCAATTCCGTTGATCATAGCTTTTGGAGAAGTTAAGCATTCAGTTGGGCTCTTTCGCTAGTGCTCTTACTCTTATAAGAAACTACATTAATGACCACTTTTAGCGTATTGTTACGAAAAATGGTAGTTCTGGCTTGGTAACAATGAGATCTGGGGTTCCGTAAGGCTCAATCTTAAGTCCACTACTATTTTCATTATATACGATGATTGATGATATAAATTTTACATTCTAAGATTATAAAGTATATCGGAATAATGAACTGAGATGTCTCAGTACTACAAATCATACATGAATAATCCTTAGGTCAAAATACTAAAAACGAAATCTCTAAAATTAAAAGTCCATAATAAAACTCACATGTCCACAGAATACAGAACAAATCATTTAGGCAAATCATTTACAGGCACGACAAAAGTATTACCAAAACCATAATTTTCCACGGGTTGGTACATTCAACCCTGGAAGTCTGTTTCATTTAAAACCCACAGTAACTTATTGCGTGATGTTTTAATGTAAATTATAGTAGAACCGCATAACAATGGAGTGCTCAAAGTACACAAACCAGAAAAAAATACAATTTTATTGAAATTAATTAAATATTCAATTGTCAATCCAATGAGACTACTCGCAGATCCCAAGACCATTTCAAGCGGTTCAGCTAAATTGTTTATATTGCTTGGACCACATTTGATGAAGAGGCTTCTACAATATTATCAGAGTATTCTTAGTATATAAAGCGGTCCTAAAATTTGGTACGAATTTAATATTTAGATTATATTCTTAAGTTCAGAGATTAACCCTTACCTTACAAATTTAGACCAATCACTCTACAATTGGTATAAATTAATAGAACAGTACATTTGAAAATTTATCGTTAAAATATTAATGTACATCTGTAATGGACGATAAATTCGGCTAGTTCAGGCCAATTATACCAAATATTTAGTCTAAACTTGTGAAGTAAAGCGTTAAGTGACGAATTTTGGAATATGGCCTTAGTTCTAGAACGTCTTGAAGAATCCCAGTTAGAGACACATTTTTTTCAGTGAAGCACATTTCAATTTCCATTCCCATTCCTCGTTATTATCTTATCACCAACTCATCATATTTACACAAATGGTTTCTTTAAATCCAACACATGTTGTATAAAATCTCGATAGTTTACCATCTAGACTCAGTTAATGATTTGTAGTCTATCACGATGTTCACCGGTTTTACAGTCATTTTAGTGTGCTTTTCGATTGTAGATTCAAATCCCATCATAGGAGGAGTGGATGTTGGAAAAGTGGAGGTAACGAATAATGGCTATCAAATATCAGGGCATAACGAATTCCCCTTCATGGCGCGTCTAATCATATCTGGAAAAACACATGTAGGCACTGTTACTAAGAAAGGGAACGTGGCTTGTGGAGGATTAATACTCACCGAAAATGCAGTACTAACCGCAGCTCATTGCCTTCTTTCGACATTGGACCCACCAGAAGTGTATGTTAAAGCTGGAGTCGTTCATTTAGAGTACGAGAAATGTGGTGGACAAGGTTCAAAAATGAAGGACTACGTGGTACATGAATCATTTGTAAGACGTTGCAAGGTCTTTGCAAATGTCGACGTATTTTGTGCTAATGATATAGGTATAGTTTGGTTGGAAGAACCTTTCACACTTAGGCCTACAATTCAACCCGCTCATATTGTTGGGGCACCTGTTCAAACGCTTGAAAACAAAGAAGGTTGGATCGTTGGGTGGGGTGTGGGTAATAGTGGTAAAATTATGGCCATGCTACAGAAAGCTCGTATGCGAATTATATCAAGCGACATTTGTCAACAATATTATCCAAAAGTTCTGATCACGGATGAAATGTTCTGTGTTTTATCTACTACCAAAAGTGCTTCAGCTTGTTACGGAGATTCTGGTGGACCTTTCGTTATTGAGGGCAAAGTTTATGGTCTGTCAAGTTTTAATTTTCCCCGGAATGGTGTATGTAAGCCGAATCTACCTCAAATATACATAAACTCAGGATTTTCTGATGGATGGATTGAGAAACGTTTGAAGGCTTATCCAAAATTAGTAGTGGATACAAATAGATGTATTTCGGCTACAAGTTCGTCTATTGCGCGACTTTGGGCTATGAATGCAAAGAACCGACACTATGATGCCGTCCCTGATGAACGGGAATCGTATGAGAAATGTGACCAAAGTAATAAGAGAAGGCGTATTAACTGAAGTTTTTGTATAACAAGTTCTTTATATTCTTAGCATATTATAATTATGTTTTTTCAAATGTTTTTTTTTTCTAAATTAATTTTTGTTATGGTGGAAAGGTTCAGAAGGCCGAGTACGTTTTCACAGTCCTTTCTATCCAGTAAATACAGTGCAGAAGCTTTTTCGAAATACTTGCTTCAAGCTAGACGAGTCATATCATGTTCAATGTGTCCAAAAACCATCACTATGTAATGTGGATGAAAAACACACAAACCCTCCTTATTACTATCACTTAATACCATGGCTACGCAAGAATTTCGCGAGCCATGAGCCATGACAGAATTTTCAGCCTTGGAACTTTATAAATGCCATCTGTGTCTAAGTGTTTACTTTTCCATGCTCCTTGATCCCTATGATCCGTGGATATAAAAAAATCCCCCTATTCTTTCTGTAGGAATTATATATCGTCAGCAGAAGTCTTGTGGAATCGTTCAGTTATGCTGGCAACTAGCATATTTGTCCTTGGTCATCTTAAGCTCCCTGGTCTTTTTTACGTGATCCATGATTTTTCTATGTCCGTACCCAGTCCAATATGAATACCACGTTCTGTCCTTCTGTGTTCTAATTGCTGTATGCGTGATACGGAAAACGCCTGTAATCCTTATGCACACCATCCTTTCTACCCTATCCAATCGCCGCTTAATGGTAACCTTCAAATACCAGACTACTGCAGCAAATGTCACCGGAGTTCTAACGACCATTATGTGTTGACTTCGGTGAGATGACCTCAATTTAGTACACAAAATCTTCAACATAGATACAACTTTCATTATTTTTATCTTTCGTCAAAATGGAAACGTCAGATCAACTTCGAATTCAGGTATACATCCAGGTATCCGTCTTTCCTAGAAATGTTGATCCAAAGAGTGTAAATGGTAACAATTTCAAATCTTTTGTCTTCCAAGTGAAGATTTCACCGTTTCTGTCTTGTTGGCGTTAATAAGAAGACCCTGTTCCTCACAACAACCTTCCACTTCACGAAAAGCATTCCCCACAATGCCAGCAGTAGTGAAACAGAACTTGCTCCTCGTTGCCAACGTTACGTCATCCGCATAGCCATAATGTTGTAAACACTTATCTCGGGAGTATGAAATTCTACAGAAAAGAAAATAACACCCTCCCTATGAACATGCTCTTGTGATCCTTCCTCTAGCATTTGCGTGACCAGTCTAAATCCTGATTGCGCTGTATCTCAATGTATTATCTCTATCATCGGGCGAACCTGTTGCCTTCTGTAAGGCATTTTTCAATTTTTATACTAAATACTGTCAAAGACACCTTCCATGTCCATTGGAATGGCATCCCGTATTTAGTTCCTCTACTGCTACCCTCAGCTATTGGTGAAGCTTAGATTCAGTTAAATTCTGATTTATATTTTTTGGTGATATTATATCGCTGTGTTGTGGAACACAGGTGGAAACGGGTGGAATAGGCTATTTCCATAACGCATT
This sequence comes from Dasypogon diadema, assembly GCA_006980735.1. Lineage (NCBI taxonomy): Eukaryota > Metazoa > Arthropoda > Insecta > Diptera > Asilidae > Dasypogon > Dasypogon diadema. The sequence goes on along the minus strand of QYTT01094021.1, from coordinate 58,427 downwards.
CATAGTAATCTTTTGTATCAATATGAATCCAAAAACTTTCAAATGCATTCTGGTGGCCACGATGCCGGGTCGCACTGTTTTGTGGGTTCTAGCGCTTTATACTATCGTGAGCTGAAACAAAGAATATCTAAACATAATCCCAACAGCGAAAATGGTAATCAACTCCGGAGGGAACTACTTCCATCATCAATGGAAAATTCTTTAAATGGTTACGATCAATGCAAAATTTTCTGTACAAATAACTAGCTCTGTAATTCATTACCTTTTGAAAAAGGTAATGCAGCTTGTAATGACATATCTCTTTCAGAAGATATTTAGCATGTATTTTCCTGTGAAAATTTGAGTTTTCATCGTCGTACTACGTCATTCTTGCGGAATCAGTTGGGTAATGACTTCCCTTCGCTACTGGGATATTACTATATTATGAGATCTTATTAGACGGAATATATAATGGATGCATGTGATCATATCTCCTATCCTTTATTCCCTTCTAGTTGAGTTTATAAAGACCTCGTTTAGTCAGCTTTCCTTTCGCACCTATCATTTCCTATCAGTTGAGTTTTAATTCTTTTCCTAAAGACTGAAACTTATTCTAGGAATGTTAGAACTCCGTTCTGGCTAGTGTCCAAACCTTCAATGATATTTATACTTTCTTTTCGATGGATAAATTCCCAAGGAAAGGATTCCTCTCGTAGCCCAACGATATTTCATATTTCAAAGAGCTTTTGAAAAGTCGAAATCGTCCATACTTTTTCCGATGCAATAAAGAATAATTTCCACCACCTGCGACATTTCTATAGCTTACCCACAAGTAATTCGATTTCCCCATTTTTTCCTTTCATCATTCTCAAGGAGACGATTCCTTGCCACCTCCAAAAAAAGGATAACCAGTGCACAAAAATCGTCTGAACAAATATTTCTTAAGTGCCAGAATGTCATACAATGTTTCATAGTATCCAAGATAGCTCTAGCACCTGGAACTCTTAGTTCCTTATATCTTACCTGTGGTGAGGTGTAGGAAGGGGAATATATCACCAGACTTTTCTTTTTCCATGTCCCATTTTTTAAAAGAATTTTTGGTTTTTCACAGAAAATGAAACGAGCAAAACAACACAGTGTTGAAGCTGTTCCCGGTTGAAATGGGAAAATGATGTGGAGAAGAATACGCCATACCAATTGAGTGTGTATGGGCCCGTGGGACGTGGATGTAAAGCAAATTTTATTGGATTTAAGGAGAGAAGGAAAACTTTTCCGAGCGGAATGGATCTTTGATTTCACCAAATGATTTCCAGAGCTGCGGTTATGAGTTTTTAAAAGCCACCCGTGGAGGGAAGGTAAATGATATTAAATTCTTTTTATAAGAATATGATTAGATTCCTCCCACACTGAGCTGGATATGCTAATGCTTCCATACAATGGCTTTCCTAATGCGTGCGAAACGTGCCAGGAAAACACATATTTATCTCAAATCGCTTCATATGCCGAGTCATGCTGTGGTGTACTTTATTAAAGAAAACATGTCACTGGGGAGATTTTAATATGAGCGCAAATTATGAGAGGATTCAATATTTTTCGGATTTTTATTAACTTTGAAACGTAAAATATTTCTGATTTTCTGCATGGAAGTGTTTTAGTGCCTGAAGGGTATTTGACGGGACTCGCTTTTGTATTATGACTGGTTGAAAATTTGATTCGCAAATACAAAACCCCATCCATTTTGAAAATCCTGAATGGTAAATATACTATTCTTCCAAAAGTTATCACTAAAAAATTAAATATACCTCAAAAAAGTAAATAGTTTCATTAGGAGGGAGGTTTTAAACCCTATTGGTAGGTAAAGGCGTGAGGCTGATGTGACGGACTGAACAAAGAATTGGCGCTCGACTGTTTCACGAATTACGGGGCAATTAGTGTATTTAATATTGTTTCCAAAAACTATGATGGCGTTAGACCTAGACGTTTTCAGTGCAAGCACGTTAGCCACAGACCACTAGTAAACCTGATTAAGATTAAAATCTACTAGCCTATGGGCTTCATTTCTTGGATCCAGAAATATCGTCAGCATATAGATGGTATTTACAATACCTAGTCACCAATATTGTATTATTCGAGAACATTGTGATTAGTAAGGGTCTAAGGATTGACCGCTGGGGAACACCAAAAAGAACTGGAAGGAAACTAGAATACCTACCGGAGCAATAAACGTGTTATAGTCGAATAGAAATATAGGTTTGAATAAGCTTGCACGCCACAGTTGAACCTAGACATAAGCTTGTTAATTAACAGCACATGATCAACTCTATCGAAAGCTTTTTAGAAGCAAGGGAGAAAGCAGCAATAGCTTGTCTAATGTCTTCAGTTATATTAATTAAGGCAGTAGAACAGCTGTGATTTTTCCTAAAGTCTGATTGAAAAGAGAGTCATTTGATTAGCAACTTCTCAAACACCTTAGAAAGATAAAAGAGAATTGATAAATATTATTTCCACAAATTTCCTGTTCTAGGGAAAAATAGACGTGATAATGATGGAGAGAAAAATATGGCAAATGTATGGAAGAACAATCGGGATGTTAAGCTTGATAAATTTTCGATGAACTTGAAATGGATTGATTGAACTCACTACAAAAGTGTCTATTCTGTTCATTCACATATCTAGATATATAACAAGACTCAGACTAGATCCACACCAATAGCTTTAAGATTTTGCTACAACTGTTCGGTAGGTAGGTCAACGTCAAAGTTCGACCTATGATAATTTTTCAGGTTGGCGTGATTGAGCAAAATGTGGTGATAAGTTCGGCATTCACTGGTTTTGTAATGCTTCCATCCTCTTATAATTTTTCTGCGAAATAAGGCGTTCAATTCTACGGCAGTAAGACTCGGCACAACATTTTCTTTTAAGTGGCATACATTTATTGAAGAGATATTTCACCAACCCTTCAAAATAATCAAGCTGAACAGAAGGGATCAATGAGTTAATATGTTCCCATTCCAAGATAGAGACTTCGTTAACCAAACCATCCAGATCAATATGTTTAAAATTTCGATAATGAAATACACATTCCGATCTATTTATGGGTCCAATATCATAAAATAATAAGATAATGTCTTGAGAAACAACATTTAGGCTGGTTAAACAGAGAAAAAGACAAATTTGAGTGACAGCTTCATCAAGAGAGGATAAAAAGAAAATACCCACACAAAATTCTTAACAGCCAAACCGAGCGCCAAAGCGATAAAAGAAAAGAATAGGCAGCAGTAGAGTTGTGATTTTGTATAAAACTATATCCAACAATTTTCCCATTCAAGAGCTTCTTTTATTGCACAAAAATAACATTTCGGTTTTCTTGGAGGGTCTAGGTTCAACACAAATCTCCTTTGATTTTATTACAGTTTTGTATATTAATAGGAGCCTTGGTTGGTGGTGGGCCGCTCTGTTTTGCTTTCTTTGACTTGGGACCTTCCAATAAAGTTTGCTTAATCCAAACTGTGTACCAACCTAAATGAGTGCCAACTTCAGCAATCTTTGGATCGCAATATTCTTTGCCATTGTATTTGTAGTGATATGCAAAGGATGAAATTCCATAAACCACTCCGTTAACAACAAAAGGACCACCCGAATCACCATCACATCCAGTCACTCTTCTATCTGCTGATAGTAAGCACAGAATTTCAATGTCCAACCAAATGTTTGGGTAATGCTTACTGCAGTCTGCAGAAGATATAACACTTTTAAGACCTTTCTGTAGGATTTCAGGAGTTTGTAAATCACTGTTAAGGCCCCATCCTAAAATCCATCCATTTGTTCCGACAAAACTGCTAATATCGGTCACTAATACAGCCGGTTTCATAGTTACGCCATTTAATGGGAGTTTATCCCAAAGCCAAATGATGGCAAGGTCTCTAGAACAAAATATCTTTTTATCTTCTCCAATTTCGCACTCTCTGATGTAATTTTCATGGATGACATACGATTTCATCCATGAACCATGACCTTTTTCTAATCTCCAGTTTACTATTCCAGCTTTGATATATATTTTCGGTTTCCTTCTATAAGTACAACGTGGAGTATCATTAAGCGAGCCATAAAAGGGAATTCAGTCTGCCCTGTAACCACAAATCTGTCACCATCTTTCGTTACTGATCCAACATCTTTTCCATTATAAACTGGATCGGAAACTGAAATCGAAAGAAAGACTGACAGAAGTACTAAAATACTACACAACATTTTGAAAAAGCTTTGAAAACTGAACGCCCAAACCATGAAGTCTAACTTTTATACTTATTTTCTGGAGCCTAACGAGTAACATTTCATTATTTACATTTAGGCCGCGTAGAAATAATTCAGTATACGCCTTTCCGATTGTCATGTTGTGCCAGGTAAATAGAATTTGTTAACAATCTGCTGAATAGAGGTAGGCTTGAATTATTTGTTCAAAGCAGCACATGTTATTTACACATTCGTTTGTTTTATTCCACGTGCAGATACTACCTTAACCGTTTGTGATTACTGAGAAGCGAGATGATCTCCTTTCATCAAAACAAAAACTGTTATACTCCACACTCAAACAGTTCAAATTCTGTATATATAAGATATCTAATATTACACAAATTGTTTTTTAATATCTACATTTACCATTGCAAAATAAACGCCATTATCCAGCAGGAAATGTAATCATTACTGAATTAGTTCTGGAACTAATTACATCTACCATTGGATGTCATAGGTGGTAATGAACTACTAAATGCATTACCCAGAATCGAATCTTGGCTTTGAAAGATAAATGCGTAACTCAGTCGAACTAATTACACTTCTGCATTACCTTTGAGACAACGTAATGTAGGTGGCAATGACTTCTAGAACAAATTATACCAAGTGGTATCTTTCTTCGTTTTTTAAGCTATGAAATATATTCATCAATTCGATAAGCACTTCTGGGAGCAATACTTTACTCAAATTCCTACTGAGCAGTATTTGCTTGCACTGCTCTATTTCCTTTTTGTAATTTATATCGTATTTCGCAATTTTAGCACTAATTGCACTGTTATATTTAGAAAGTTTAAATACTCTTAGAAACTGCATGGCGAATATGCAAAATTAACATTTACTATTCGAACTCCCAATCCCACTAATTACAAGACAACTATTTTTCTTCATATTATGCCTCGAGAAAAGAGAACTTATGTGAAAAGTTAA
>QYTT01094021.1:33759-53211 GCA_006980735.1 Dasypogon diadema | reverse complement strand
TCTCTAGAACAAAATATCTTTTTATCTTCTCCAATTTCGCACTCTCTGATGTAATTTTCATGGATGACATACGATTTCATCCATGAACCATGACCTTTTTCTAATCTCCAGTTTACTATCCCAGCTTGGACATATATTTTAGGTTCGGGTAAGACTTCGGTAAGACAGTGTGCAGCCGTTAAAATCGCTTCCGCATTAAGTATAACTCCTCCACAACTGCCTACAGCTTTTGTAGGTTTTCCTTCTACAAGTACAACGTGGAATATCATTAAGCGAGCCATAAAAGGGAATTCAGTCTGCCCTGTAACCACAAATCTGTCACCGTCTTTCGTTACTGATCCAACATCTTTTCCATTATAAACTGGATTGGAAACTGAAATCGTAATAAACACTGACAGAAGCACTAAAATGTTGCACAACATTTTGAATAGGCTTTAAAAACTGAACACCCAAACCATAAAGTCTAACTTTTATACTTATTTTCTGGAGCCTAACGAGTAACATTTCGTTATTTACATTTAGGCCGCGTAGAAATAATTCAATAGACGCTTTTCCGATTGTCATGTTGTGCCAGGTAAATAGAATCTGTTAACAATCTGCTGAATAGAGGTAATTCTATAGGCTTGAATTATTTGTTCAAACCAGCACATGTTATTTACACATTCGTTTGTGTTATTCCACGTGCAGATACTACCTTAACCGTTTGATTGCTGAGAAGAGGGGTGACCCTCGTTTAATCAACAAAACTATTATACTTCACACTCAAACGGTTCAAATTCTGTATATATAAAATATCTAATATTACACAAATTGTTTTTAATCATTACTGGATTAGTTCTGCAATTAATTACATTTACCATTGGATGTCATAGGTGGTAATGAACTACTAAATGCATTACCCAGAATCGAATCTTGACTTTGAAAGATAAATGCGTAACTCGGTCGAACTAATTACACTTCTGCATTACTTTTGAGACAATGTAATGTAGGTGGCAATGGCTTCTAGAACAAATTATACCAAGTGGTATCTTTCTACGTTTTTTAAGCTATCAAATATATTCATCAATTCGATAAGCACTTCTGGGATCAATACTTTACTTAAATTCCTACTGAGCAGTATTTGCTTGCACTGCATTATGCTAGCTCTATTTTCTTTTTGTAATTTATATCGTATTTCGCAATTTTAGCACCAATTGCACTGTTATATTTAGAAAGTTTAAATACTCTTAGAAACTGCATGGCGAATATGCAAAATTAACATTTACTATTCGAACTCCCAATCCCACTAATTACAAGACAACTATTTTTCTTCATATTATGCCTCGAGAAAAGAGAACTTATGTGAAAAGTTAAGCGAGTCTAAGACCTATGCTTTCATCCCTTATAGCTACAAAACTTACAAGCTAATTGGAAACCCTTTTCTTACGGAGGCTTACATTAGGGCTATGAGGGAAAACGACTCCATTTTTTAAGCTTCTAAAGCCTTCGAATGCTTGGAAGCAAAGAATTCTATATCGGAACGTGCAACAAATATTATACCACCAAAAGTTGCACCATGTTTTAACTTGACTAGTGCATTAGAAAAAAGTAATCAAATATCGTAGAGGCAGCAACGAATTTTAATCGGTGGTATTAAAAATAAGTTCACCTCTTCCTTCATTCCTTCGCCTCTTACCTAAACTGAAATTGTGCACACAAAATTTTGGAAAAAGCAAATTTCATGCCTTTCACCTGGTACTTATGTTCCACCATTACCATTCCCGTGTAACAGCAACAATGGTCAACTTTATTCCCGCACATGTCTTTAAAATACTTGAGAAGTTTGACGTGTCCAAATTAACCAGATCTGATGAGGACGCGCCTCTAAAGGAATTTCACCAATGTTGAGCCAATTTCCAATAAAGCAAGCAATCACTCAGTATTAATCACTTCAAGTCTGGCTAAGGTTTTTGAGACACTCATCGATGCACAATTAATGAAAATCAAATCATTTGATCCATGACAGTTAAAATAGACTTCATGTTGGGTATTTAACCGGGTTAACAATTACATTCCTTACCCAATGATGGCATTACTGTCTCTACAACTCTGGCTAGTCTATGGCCGTTGTATTCGATATCTTAAAAGCCTATAGCAGATTTTAGTACTCTCCTCTTTAAGTTAAAATTTCAGCATTTGGTCCTGTGATTGAAAGTTCCCTTTCTATCCATTCCATTTAAATTATATTCGACGCTGTTTTTCAAATCCCCATAATATCAATGCTGGAGTACCTAAGGGCTCCAGACTCTCTCATACACTTTTCCTGCTCTTGATATATGATATATTGTCAGTCATTTCCAATATAATTCATAGATCCTTTGATGATTACTTCCTTGGTATCTTACACTCAACAAGTGATTTAATTGTTGATTCTCGTCAAACAGTTATGCCTGATTGGATCAATTAACGATGAAATTACAAATATAGTGCCCTGAAGCAGAGCAAATTGGATTGGAATTAACGTATCCAAAACTCGGGGCTTTCTGATCTTTCTGAAATTCGTCAACTTTGTGGAGTGATGTTGAAAATACTTTGCTCCATTTTACTTAGCGCTCATATACAAAACACGTACCCTGAATGTACATAACTCCCACATATGAACAGATGCGTTGGAAAAAGAGCACTAAAAATCCTTTAAGCTTATTGGCTTTAAAATAATTACGTCTACGATCGAATTTCTGGGGTACTATCTGTAATGATCTTCAATGGACATTGTTTTAACAAAATCTCTGGTCCGAACATATACATATATGGAATAAGGAAGTAATATTGAATGACTGTAAGCGCAACCCATCATAGCTCCTATCCACAAATTATTGGATAATCTCTCTGTTCTTTCCAAAATCGCAGAATCTTGCAAATCATATTTGAATGGAATTTTTGGCGAGTATTAGTGTGGCTGACTGTAAGATCAACAACTGATCAGATCCTTATAATATGCCGTCTTCATACCTAACAGAGCGAGTTAAGTAGCGATCGTAGCTTCTGGGCAAATTCGCTGGCGTTCGATCCTTATTAGAACGTGAGTTCTATGGAATTGCAGTCGGAAATAAGCCAGAAAACGTTCTTGGTTGTAATTCTAAGTCTTGTGAAGAACGCTCCGACTGATTTGTGAACCACAGCAAGAGACTCGTTCAAGTTGCAGTTTCACCAGGATAAGGTAAAATACAAAGATTAACCCTAGAGATTGTAACAAACAAAAATGAAACTACCCAAAACAGAAGAGGAAACTCCAAATAGGTCTATGATTTTCTATAAAACTACAATCAACAACTTTACCATTTCAAAAATTCTTTTTATTGCTCACATTAAATTACATTTCAATTTTCTTGGAGGGTCCAGGTTCATCACAATCTGCTCTACGCTTACCTAGAGGAGGTCTGGCTGGTTGTGGGCCGCTTTGTTGTGCTTTCTTTGATTCCGGACCTTCCAATAAAGTTTGCTCAATCCAAACTTTGTACCAACCTACATGAGTGGCAATTTAGCAACGTTTGGATCGCAATATTCTTTGCCATTGTATTTGTAGCGATATGAAAAAGATAAAATTCCATAAACTACTCCGTCAACAACAAAAGGACCACCCGAATCACCATCACATCCAGTTACTCTTCCATCCGTTGGTAGCAAGCATAGTGTTTCCATGTCCAACCAGATGTTTGGGTGATGCTCATTGCAGTCTACAGAAGATATAACACTTTTAAGAACTTTCTGTAGCATTTCAGGAGTTTGTAAATTACTGTTAAGGCCCCATCCTAAAATCCATCCATTTTTTCCAACAAAACTGCCAATATCGGTTGCTAAAACAGCCGGTTTCATAGTTACGCCATTTAATGGGAGTTTATCCCAAAGCCAAATGATGGCAAGATCTCTAGAACAAAATATCTTTTTATCTTCTCCAATTTCGCACTCTCTGTTGTAATTTTCATGGATGACATACGATTTCATCCATCAACCATGACCTTTTTCTAATCTCCAGTTTACTATCCCAGCTTTGACATATATTTTCGGTTCTAAGACTTCGGTAAGACAGTGTGCAGCCGTTAAAATCGCTTCGGCATTAAGTATAACTCCTCCACAACTGCCTACAGCTTTTGTACGTTTTTCTTCTATAAGTACAATGTGAAATATCATTAAGCGAGCCATAAAAGGGAATTCAGTCTGCCCTGTAACCACAAATCTGTCACCATCTTTCGTTACTGATCCAACATCTTTTCCATTATAAACTGGATCGGAAACTGAAATCGAAAGAAAGACTGACAGAAGCACTAAAATGCTACACAACATTTTGAAAAAGCTTTGAAAACTGAACGCCCAAACCATGAAGTCTAACTTTTATACTTATTTTCTGGAGCCCAACGAGTAACATTTCGTTATTTACATTTAGGCTGCGCAGAAATAATTCAATAGATGCTTCTCCGATTGTCATGTTGAGCCCGATAAATAGAATTTGTTAACAATCTGCTGAATAGAGGTAGGCTTGAATCATTTGTTCAAACAAGCACATGTTATTTACACATTCGTTTGTTTTATTCTACGTGCAGATACTACCTTAACCACTTGATTGCTGAGAAGCGGGGTGACCCGCGTTTAATCAACAAAACTGTTATACTCCACACTCAAACAGTTCAAATTCTGTATATATAAGATATCTAATATTACACAAATTATTTTTTAATATCTACATTTACCATTGCAAAATAAACGCCATTATGAGTAAAGTAATCAAGTTTGCTCGTTTCCTTATCATCTGGTAGGATAAGTAGCACAGTTTTTTGATTATCGAGAAAAACTATAGTGAGAGTTAGGCAAGAGCTTTGCGGAAAGCTTTGTTGTCTATAATGGCTTCTTTTAGAAAAAACATCTTGATTCGGTCCGCGTAAGATTTGAATGTGAAGAGCATCGGCAAAAATTCTTCGCGACATAGCCGGGGACAGTTGACCATGTAAAAAGCGGGGCTCAGGAAGGAAAAGGTAAATGTTGGCGCTTGAGGGCCTTAAGCCTTATTATTAATTGCGTAGTCGAGACGCACAGAGAACTGATGGAGACAAAAAGTGAAGGGAAGGAAAGTTAGGAAATCTTGTGCACAAAAGTTCACTATTACTTTTATTATTATCATAGAAGTGTCCGTTTCCCCACCACCCAGCGGTAGGGTTCCCAGTGAATATATTTATAAAGAAATATTCCCAGTAAGCCTAATCCACTTCACGTGAGAAGTAAAAATTAATTAACACTATATTATTTTCTTTATGATTTGATTCAAATCTCAATCCATACAAATTTGAATATATTATAAATCACGTTCACATTTGTATGTATGAATTGAAGAAATCGTATCCAGAATTTATGTAGAATAAAGTAGCCCGAGGTACATGAACGTAAGAATTCAAGTGAAATCTACAGTCATGCACTTAAAAATATGTATAAAGCCACGTGTATTATATATGTATAAAATATTATTATATTATAAAATGAGAGCTTCGTGGTAAACTAAACTGCCACTTATTCTGTCCACTGGATTTACATCTTAACCCAACAACATGCATTATGTAACATTTAGGAACCTGAATATAATTCTCAAAAATTTCTTGGATTCTAAGAAATAGATTTTCTTAACAGTTTTAGGCTTGTTACGTGCCCGTAACGTTCAGGAGTAAACTACTTATGTAAATAAGAAAAGTCTTCTCCACATGAACGGTTAGGGTATGTATAATTTACATTTAATTGTGAAAAAATATTTGACGTGAAAAATATTTACACAGAATTTGTTTACGTAATAAATGTGTAATCTCTGCCTATTATCACCCTTCATAAGTCGGTTGTCTTCAAATTAATTTTAAGTCACATTTTCCCCTGAGAGAAATTTGATGGTGTCATTCATGAAATTCAATATATTAATAAAAAAAAACTACATGAAGTCTTCTAGGACCTGTTCAAGATTGCAGTTTCCGCAGTTAACTTCAATTACTGCGCGTATAACTATATAGACTACGAAATTTTTTTTGGAAGATTTTTATGGTATTTAACAGACAGTATCCCTTTTGCTTGGATCTCCATACCCATATTGGAAAAATTGCTCGCGATATAGGTTAACTACATGCGTAGAAATTGCACTCAATTGCAGGCAATGCATTTTTGAACAGGTTCCTATTGTAGAACAATTTTTCTAGTTGTGATAGGGAAATACTCTTTCTTAAATTATTTTCGAAAAAACTCACTATTTACATAATTAACTACACACATAGAAATTGCAATCGGCTGCAAAAACTGAAATCTTGAAGAGATCTATACTATGCCTTCTCATGTTACAGGCCTGGATAGCAAAATCTTTAAATGTGCAAAAGAAGTACAATTCGTACTAAATTTTACATTGATTCTTATGGGAATATGAAAAATTATTTCATTCAGTTCGCCTTGACGCCAAAACTGTAAAGCCAAAGGTCCATTCACGACGGCAGACGCGACAAATGCGGCAGATGCGTTGACATTTGAATAGAATGTACAGGATTCAAATGGAGCAAGGCCCACTCATGACTTGAAGAATTTAACGCAACGCACACAACGCCCAAAGTAGACCGACTTTCTACTTTTTTACGCGATGACAGCGTTGACGAATGCTTGACAAATGTGTGGTTACATTTTTTTTCATTTCAATTGCGCGCTCTTCTCTCTATTTCGGGGTTTTCACTTTTTTAATTTGCATTTAAATAAAATTATGTTTGAACTTTGACAAATGACGCGTCTGCCGTCGGGAATGGAACATGCCTTGACTTCATAGCCGTTAAAGCGATGCATCTGCCTCATTTGCCGCGTCTACCGTGTCGTGAATGGACCTTCGGCTTAAGCCTATGAAAAAAAACTATGAAAGTATTATTCGTTCACTTTTTGTTTGAAGTTGTGACGTGTGCGCTGTCCTACATAAGACGGAATAAAGTTCTGAAGTTTATCACTTGGCTTGGTATAAATGTTGTGAAATGAAGCAAATCCATGCATTGCATACTTACCGGCGGCAACACCAAGTAAGATACATATTAATGCCATTTTTTAATTTCTCCCCATATAAATTAGACATTGTGACGATGTGAGAAATAAATAGTTACCTGTCTTTTTGAATTTTATAAACCCTTAAGTCAATTTGAATCTATTTGGAGCCCACAGTAATTCATTTTCGCATAAGTCCAATTTAACTAAGTTACCCAGAAACACAACCGAAAATTAATTTGAATTGGATTTGAACATTGCCGTACGGGTATAGCTTTCTCTCATGAAAAGCTCCTTTAAACGAAAAGGGCAAAATTGCCAGTATGAAAAAATTGCGGTATGGTCTAAAAAACTTCATAAAAGAAAACGTGGTCTGTGGAAACACTGAGCTTTCTTTGTATCTGGGTGAGAGCAATCGAGAGAAATTTCGCAAAATGCGAGAAAAGCTTTTAAAGTGTATTTATATTATTATAATTAATCACTTCAAGTCTGGCTAAGGTTTTTGAGACATTCATCGATGCGCAATTTGATTCATGACAGTTAAAATGAACTTCATGTTGGGCGTTCCTTACCCAATGATGGCATAATTGTCTCTACAACTCTGGCTAGTCTATGGCCGTTGTATTCGATATCTTAAAAGCCTATAGGAGATTTTAGTACTCTCCTCTTTAAGTTAAAATTTCAGCATTTGGTCCTGTGATTGAAAGTTCCCATTCTACAAATTCCATTTAAGTTATATTCGACGCTGTTTTTCAAATCCCCATAACATCAATGCCGGAGTACCTAAGGGCTCCAGATTCTCTCACACACTTTTCCTGCTCTTGGTATATGATATATTGTCAGTCATTTCCAATATAATTCATAGATCCTTTGATGATTACTTCCTTGGTATCTTATACTCAACAAGTGATTTAATTGTTGACTCTCGTCAAACAGTCATACATGATTGGATCAGTTGATAATGAAATTATAGTGCCCTGAAGCAGAGCAAATTGGATTGGAATTAACATATCCAAAACTCGGGGCGTTCTGATCTTTCTGAAATTCGTCAACTTTGTGGAGTGATGTTAAAAATACTTTGCTCCATTTTATTTGGCCCTCATATACAAAACAGGTATCCTGAATGTACATAACTCCCAGTTATGAACAGATGTATAATGCACTCTATTGGCTGCGTTGGAAAAAGGGCACTAAAAATCCTTTAAGCTTGTTGGCTATGAAACAATTACGTCTATGATCGAATTTCTGGGGTACTATCTGTAATGACATACTGTTCCATTTTACTTTAATAGACATTGTTTTAACAAAATCTCTGGCCCGAACACATATATAGAATAAAGAGGTAATATTGAATGATTGGAAGCGCAACCCATCATAGCTCCTATCCACAAATTATGGGATAATCTCTCTGCTCTTTCCAAAATCGCAGAATCTTGCACTGCAAATCATATTCGAATGGAATTTTTGGCGAATATTAGTGTGGCTGACTGTAAGATCAACTGAATCTGATCAGATTCTTATAATATGCCGTCTGCATACCTAACAGAGCGAGTTAAGTAGTAATCGTAGCTTCTTAACAGATTCGCTGGCGTTCGAACGTGAGTTCTATGGAATTGCAGTCGGAAATAAGCTAGGAAAAGTTCTTGGTTGTAATTCTAAGTCAGTCGGATTTGTGAACCACAGCAAAAGACTCGTTCAAGTTTCAGTTTCACCAGGATAAGGTAAAATACAAAGATTAACCCTAGCGATTGTAACAAAGAAAAATGAAACTACCCAAAACAGAAGAGGCAACTCCAAATAGGTCTATGATTTTCTATAAAACTACAACCAACAATTTTACCATTTCAAGAAATTCTTCTATTGCACACATTAAATTACATTTCAATTTTCTTGGAGGGTCCAAGTTCAACACAATCTGCTCTACGCTTACCAAGAGGAGCTCTGGTTGGTGGTGGGACGCTCTGTTTTGCTTTCTTTGATTCGGGACCTTCCAATAAAGTTTGCTCAATCCAAACTTTGTACCAACCTAAATGAATGCCAACTTCAGCATGCCTTGGACTGCAATATTCTTTGCCATTGTATTTGTAGTGATATGAAAAGGATAAAATTCCATAAACTACTCCGTTAACAACAAAAGGACCACCCGAATCTCCACTACATCCAGTCACTCTTCTATCCGGTGATAGTAAGCAAAGTATTCCATTATCCAACAAGATGTTTGAGTGATGCTCACTGCAGTCTTCAAAAGATAAGATACTTGTAAGACCTTTCTGCAGCATTGCAGGAGCGTTTAGATAGCTGTTAAGGCCCCATCCTAAAATCCATCCATTTGTTCCGACAAAACTGCTAGTATCGGTCACTAATACAGCCGATTTCAAAGTTGCACCATTTAATGGGAGTTTATCCCAAAGCCAAATGATGGCAAGATCTTTCGAGCAAAATAACTTTTTATCTACTCCAACTTTGCATTCCCTGACATAATTTTCATGGATAACATACGATTTCATCCATGAACTATGACCTTTTTCTAGTCTCCAGTTTACCATCCCAGCTTTGACATATATTCTCGGTTTGGGTAAGGCTTCGGTAATACAGTGTGCAGCCGTTAAAATCGCTTCCGCATTAAGTATAATTCCTCCACAGTAGCTTGCAGCTCTTGTAGGTTTTCCTTCCACAAGTACAATGTGGAATATTGTTAAGCGAGCCATAAAAGGGAATTCAGTCTGCCCTGTAACCACAAATCTGCCACTATCTTGCGTTACTGATCCAACATCTCTTCCATTATAAATTGGATTGGAAACTGCAATCGAAAGAAGCACTGACAGAAGCACTAAAATGCTACACAACATTTTGGAAAAACTTGGGAAACTGAACGCCCAAACCATGAGGTCTAACTTTTATATTTATTTCCTGGGGCCTATTGACTGTTGTTATTTAGATTGAGGCCGCGTAGGAAAAATTCAGTAGAAACTTTAAAGTTTGCAGTTGTCATGAAGCCATTTGCTGAAAAATGTTGGAGCCAATTATTTGTTCAAGTCAACACGTATTATTTACACATTAAGTTGTCTCCTTCCACGTGTAGACACTGGTTCAAAATTTTGCATGCATAAAATCCAAGAGAAAAGAATTTGTTTAGTACTTCTAATAAATTCTAAAGTAAATGGCAGTCCTATCTACGTGCCTTACATTTATTTTTTCTAACTTAACTTGTATTTTTAGATGCCGGCGGCAATCGTACTCTTAGTTTTTCGATATTGAACTATTTTTAGAACTCGCTCGGGGGGTGGATTGCTGCTACAACTGGGTGAACCCTACTGATTTTAAAGCAACTATTATAATTGTTGTCAAGTACACATATACATAAATGTATTTCCTATGTATGAAGTACCAGATGTGCCACATATTAATTGGCCTAGTAGTTTTAGTTGAAAAGCCTAACAGTTTACAGAGTAGCTGAATAGGTCTTCGTATCCTCGACCCATTAGAATACCTAATTATTCATGCACGGAGCTCCTCATCTCGACACTTAGATATTTCTACTACTACCGCTAATTTCCGTGCAACTCTGTGCCAGATTCTTCTCGTCTAAGGACCTAAAAGTAGCTTTTGTTGTATTATACAATGATTGTAAGGAACGCAGTTGATACTATTTCCTACTCTTCTACCAGAAGAACGCAGCTCCGCCTCTTCCAGAAGAACGAAACAGTCTTCAATCTATACTTCCTGTATTTGTTTTCACGAAAAGTTCAGTCGCCCTCTGTCATTGCAAAAGTCTAATATGTAACAGTTTTCCTGGTATCAAGGGTGTCAAAATAACCCGAAAAGTATGCATCATACAAATAAATTGTCCCAGACGAAAAATTAAAATCTCGAAGGGGGACGGACATCTGCCTGTCCCCCTGTGGGCGTGGCGAGGGCAACTATGAAATCTCAAATGGGAAGCACTATTCATCATTACAGATTCGGATTCTACGCCACAAAATACCTAAGGTTGGCCAAAACTTTTTTTTTATTCTTGATAGATGGCGTTGTAAGCACATAAAATAAGATTTTTGCTATATTAATTTTTCGTCTGGGACCCTTATTTTATTTTTTGCGTATTTTTCGAGTTATTTTGATTTGTCAGGTTATATTTGTAAAATCAATAAAACAATTTGGTTAAGCCATTGATTCATTTTGATTTAAGGTTTAATTAAAATGAAAAAGTATGAATTTAAATTTAAAATTTTATATACGGGGCAGGAAAGGATAGCTCAGATCAGATACATACGAAAGTCTTCTTAGAAGGACCCTTGAAATGGTAAGAACGGTATTCAGGACCTTTTGTGATTATTATTACCAACTACGACGATCCTTGTAGGTTTCTATCTACCTCTACCACTGTGTCTCTCTAGGGTTTGGAATTTTTAGAGCATCCTCTCGCTCACAGGTCTCCTTTCACAATTGTTGAACAGCTTGATTACACCTTTACTGAAGTAGCTTAATTACACTTTTTCCGAAATAGTCTGAGTAGATTTAAATTGAAAATGATAGGGAGCACCTTTATTAAAAACAATAGAGCATACCTTTATCACCCGTTCTCAGCCTTATTCCTGTTTTCGGTTCGTTGGTTAAAATTAGACTAACAAATTCTGCGATTCACACAAAGTGAACCCAGAACTGAGCTGAGAAAATGTGAATTTTCAATAAAACTTTTGAACTAATGAAAATATTATTTGAGATTCGTTTTTTTAACTATTAATTTCAGATAATACTGGATGAAACTAGCGCTTAGAGAAATATGCGATTACATATGTAACATCGTTAATCCAATATTTGCGGTTTCTAGTTAAAGTTTTATAAACTCTGACGTTGTTAAATTTTGATAGTTAAATGTGTAACAACTTAGAGGCTTGGAATGAAGCCCATATGCTGGGTATCATTACGTCGTCAAAAATACGACTTGATTGGGTCGACTAAAATCTATCCATCTATGGTTTAAATGGTGTAAAATGAATTATTGTTATGTATAAAAAAATACTACTATTTACTAAAAAATAATAATGTTTTATTCAGATTTTAAGGATAATCATATAGCACATCAGGCTGTTTTTGGCTTTAGAGAACATAATTCATCTGTCGAATTGTCTGGTATAGCACTAGGGGGTCCTTTTACTAATGTTTCTTCAATCCATGATTCATAATATCCCAAATGTGTATATACTTCAGGACGAGATGCGTCACACAAAGAGACACCATTTTTAGTAACTTTAAAACCAAAGGATGAAATCCCATAAACTACTCCATCAACAACGAACGGACCGCCAGAATCTCCATCACAAGAAATTGCAAGTTTATTATCGGACATTAGACAAAATATATCCGGAGAAATTATCGCATGTGGCAGAAGATTTTGGCACTCTTCATTAGATATAACTCTTGATTGTGCCTTTTGTAACATTTCCATCCTCTTACCTTCAACGTTTGTACCCCAACCAAGAATCCAACCTAGACTATTTTCAAAACTTCCATCAAAATCGGTAAGCAAAGCACTTTTCACTGTTGGTCCAAATACGAAAGGCTTCTGAAGCCAGATTATTGCAACATTACAGGTAAACTTTTGTATATCGCGTACCACTTCGTACTCTTCTTCAAACCCGTCATGTATAGTGTAACCGGATGCCCATGATTTTTGAGCTGCCTTTGAGTCATATGTAGAGTGAACAAATCCAGCTTGGACGTACATGATCGGTTTTGATACAGTGTCCGTAATACAATTGGCAGCTGTTAGTACAGCGTTTGTCGAAATGATTACTGCTCCGCAATCACTTTTTCCCAATATTCTTTTTCCATTTTCTGTTTCGTGAGAATAAATTGTTATATGCGCCACATATGGAAACTCAGTTTGACCCGTGGTGGTGACCTTATCACCATCCTGTAGCACTTTTCCAACGTCTTGACCATCTTGAATAGGGCTTGAATGTCCAAAGCAGAAAAATCCTGGTAAAATGATCAACGTGAAGAACCACATATTGAAGCAGATGTGGCAGTACTGGCACAAAAGTGGCATATCCACTCCTTATAAAGCAGGTCTCAGTGTTTACCTACGAGATCTGCCCTAATGAGAAGTCAGTTGGCGACAAAGGAGAAAATTATGCTAATAACTTCAATACAGATCCATGTCAAGAAACATGTGCCGAATATTAGATACGTATAACAGGTGTTTTGAGATCCAAACAAATTAAACTCTTAAAAAGACCTAGCAACCAAGCACCAAGAAGGTATATCCATGTCACGAAACATGTGCCGAATATTAGGTACCTACGTGTAACATGTGTTTATTTTTACGTTGCACAAAACCAGCCTTGACGTATACTGTTGGCTTGGGGTCACTATACGAAAGGCAGTGGCGGTTAGAACAGCATCCGTTTAAATTCTGACTTCAGCACAATCGACGTTTGATTCCTCACTGACACCATTTGTAGTTTCCGTTATCGTAATTGTCAAATGAGCCATAAATCGATATTTATCTTGACTTGTGACTACAACTTCATCTTAATCTTAAAATCTTAATCATCTTAAAATGAAGGAGATCAATTTAACTCGGGCTTTTATAGCAATTTTCTCGCTATCGAAAGAAATAAGAGAGAACACTTGGGGCATTTGTCTTAAGCCTTCACCTCTCAGAGACTAAGAGCATTAATTGTTCAAACAATTTGAGTTTAGTAGTTTAGAAATGATAAAGAAGATTTCAAAAAGTTTTAAATACAGGAGAAATGTTGCCAATATAGTGAGAAGGGTTTAGCCCTACTTATGCATTGAGGATCAGCGATTTGCACAATTACGGCAATAGCACATCCGAAGAAAAAGCGCTTAAACAATTGAAAAACAACTGGATAGGTGAATGATAGAGTAGCTCGTGGTCCATAAGGATTCATGTTCCATTGTCCACAGTTTCTACCAATAGTTTAACTGTTTCTGATGACAATGGAACTACCACTAGAAGCTGTTAGGTGGTATAACAATGATAGTGATTCAGAATCCCCATTGAGATATATTTAATCAGTGCGTTTTGACCTTCATGGTTATTATAATTAACCTCTTTCTTGTCTAATTACGATAGATACATTATCGTATGTACGAAGATGGCACGACTGATATAGACAAGCAAAGCGATGGGCAAGTCGACACCATGAGTCGTGCAAAGAAGGCAACTCGCTACTTTCGGCATCTGGTCCTGTTCGCCATCTTCGACACCAGAATACTTCCAATTCTATAGAATGGTGCGACATGTTGGAAGCGCATGGGACTATGTCCAGGTTTCCCTAATACTTGTTCTGCATGGTTCGGAACTACCTTAATGACCGTTCGCTTTTGTACGACACCACGAAGGTTAGGTAATGTAGAGGCTGAACGTGTGGATAGGTGATTCACGGACTGTACCTAATCGTCGCCAATATCAGCACAGTCCTGACCCTTAAAGTGATCAAGGAACGGATCCGAACGAAGCCAGCTCCAAACTCACCCGGCTGACAAAATAGTAACCAAATTGGCGTGTCTGATTAGGCTAATCGCCATACCAACTGTTCGAAATTGAGTAAAGACGTCTGCTCATGTACACGATGCAATCTATATTGATTTACAGGTGCACAGCGTCTAGCCTCATTGCATACCTCAGAGACTCAGAACCAGAAGTCATTGCCGAGATGATCCTATTTGGACTTCTTGCATTGAAAAGGAAAGTCATTACGTTAAAATGGCTGAGCTAAGGTGAAAATATATCACCAAGGAAGAAAGAGTGCACGCATTAAGAAGTTAGCAAAATTTTTTAGACCGGGAGAGAAAAGGGTGATGGATCGTCAGATTACTACCAGGGATCGGGTGGTGAATTGGCAGAGAATACCGCGAAGTGAACTCCCATCCCACACAGTTTCTAAGTGGGCACAAGTGTTTTCGGTACTACCCTCATAAGGTCGATAACGCCAACTTACTTACCAGAGTATTCGTGTTGCAGAGATCATAAAGATGACGCCGAACAGTGTATATATATATATTTTTTTATCCAACTTTTTTTTTACTTCATTATCTTGATCTTCTGATATTTTTCTTTTAACCTATTTAGTTGGTACATTTCTACTATGATAAAATTTATTGCTACATGATGGTTATAATTGCGTTGCTTTGGCCTGCTTCAATACTTTCCTTTCTTCTAGTTTTTCTTCAATCCATTCCTTATACATGCCTAAGTGTGTTATTATTTCAGGACGAGTTGGATCACACTTACGACGTTCACCGATTCTTGTTTTAGTACGAAAACCAAAAGATGAAATTCCATAAACAATTCCACCACTCACAAAAGGGCCACCAGAATCTCCAGCACAGGATACTGATCTTCGCGTATTGGACAAAAGACAAAACATATCGGGAGTGATCAAATTGTTTTTACAAAATTTCTGGCATTCTTCATTGCTTATCACTTGTGTGTGTGCCACCTTCAACATGTCTGATGGTCTACCAGAATCATCAATACCCCATCCAAGAATCATGCCATGAATACCATCCAGACTTCCATCAAATTGTGCAAGATTAGCTTTTTGTATGTTTGTTCCAAACACAAAAGGTTTTTCCAACCAAACTATTGCAATATCACTTAAGTAAGTAACGTATAGGTCTTTTGCCACATTCTGCTTCTCCACATAGCCTTCATTTACAATAAAATCCTCTGCCCATGACCATGGCGTTGACAGGTATTCAAATCTACGTTCGACAAAACCAGCCTGAACGAATATTATTGGCTTGCGGCCGCTATAAGAAAGGCAGTGACCTGCGGTTAAAACAGCATCCGTTGAAATGATGACTGCACCACAATCGATTTGTGTTTCTTCGGTAACACCGTTCACATTTTCCTTTTTGATAACAGTCAGAATGGCCATAAATGGAAATTTATCTTGACCTGTAACTTCAACTTTATTTCCTACCAGTGATATTTGACCGACGTTACGACCACCCAAAATTGGATTCGAGTTTCCAGGCGCGGAAAACACAATCAGAATAGCTAAAATCTTGCGGAACATCTTCAAATGAACCTGATCATCTTGAATTGAGCTTTTATAGTAGTTTCGTGCAATAAGAAAAAATGAAAAAGAAAACACTTGGACCTGTTGTTCTGAGAAACCTCTTGGAAACTAGGCATAATTTCTTGTTAAACCGTGTGATTACAATGGGATTTATTCAACAGATAACAGGCGTTAGAAAAACAACAAAAGCTTCACAAATAATTGCCACGTGCTGAAAGAATAAATTGCAGAAATTTAAAAGGATTTGGAATATATAACAAAATATGGCCAAGGTATCTGGAAAGGTTTAGCCTTATTTATACATTGAAGATCAGTGATCTTATCAGTATTTTCAGCGTGATTTTTTTTCAGAATTATTGACCTTGTGAATTGCAATAATGATAATAACAAAACGTCGTTAACACCAATGAATAAAAAATATGTCGGTCGCATGAGGATGATGTGATGGGTCAAAAGAAATCGTTTCGAATTCACGAGTGGTATTATCATAAAAAAAATAATTCGAAATACAGATTAGGCAATACTCAATTAGGCTACTGGTACTTTCAACTGTGTTTTAATCCCTGTACCATTTCCGCTGAACGGATGAGAAAATGTAAAAGAGATTTCTCCACGTTCCAGTTTTGAAACAACCAGGACATCTGTGCGGAATCCCTTACAGATCATATAAATTCGTATTGTAATGTAAATAACAGCTACTTCTGACGGGCAATTCTACCAATTCATACTTAAACACTACATGAAAGAACTGAAAATATTCGCAACATTTAAACAGTCTCAGTAGTCTCGTAAATATACTATTCGTGAAAGCCAAGGAACCAGAAGGAACATTTGTTCATCGGCGTAATTTCCTTTTAAGTAGAGAATTACTTCTGCCCCCCAAAAATCAATAAGTGTTTTTCCTCTTCGATGGTGGTTGTTAAGCCTTCATTTACTCATCGAGACATCAATTCAGTATCTGAAAGCGTAAATAAAACAAACCTGAAGACGATACAAAGCTGCTGAGAGGGCCAAATAGACAAGCTTACGTTAAATATTACGAATTTCCATATTGAAATAGAGACACCATCTCATTTACGTTGTCATCCACTTTGAAAGTCATAAAATTTAGAATGAACTCATTCAGTAGAGCAAGAGCCATGAATTAAGGGGAAGGTTACTGCCATCGGGCCATGTCGACAGTAACGTAAAGGGAAACGAGGGGACCCAAAATTGAGGTAGATGTTAGTAGCGCAACAGAAGGAAGTCTAATAAAAAAATTTAGCTTAAAAGCTCCATAAACATTTCAAAAGTCCATTAGCTTCCCTAGTTTGTCTAAAAGGGCGAAATGGTTACATCTGGCCACTTAGAACATCACCAACACCAAGAGACCTTTTAAAGCTGAGCGAAAAAGCAACTCGTCAGAGGATCCGATAACATTGGGACAAAGCAACTTCAAGTACAAAACCACATTGCTCCCCCCTGCCGGTAAGGTAGGGAGAAGGAATTATCTAAGTCCTGATAGTATCATCTGTGCAGCCTTTATCCCCATTGTAGCATTATCCGCTTATTTTGTTCACCAGAGTTAAGTCGATGCTTTGTTATGTCATTGGGTAAGAGAATGAAGCTCTATAGAAGGATGGGGTGTGTATCTTGATTTAGTCTTGTAGTGAGCGATGTAGTGGCCCTTAAGAATCTTATCAAGTTCATTTACTTCGAATATATATGTATTTAGTTATATAAGAGGTATTACGCTCATATGTATTCGCCTGCTGTTGAAAGCGTTCTGTGATGTACCATGTACCCCTAAATTTTCGATTAGAGCCGAATGATATCGTTCAATCTTGAATTTGATTATATCAGCAGGAGGCCTGGAAATTGCTTTGTATGCAGTTGTTTCAAAGGAAATGGATAAGTGGAAACTTACACTTTAGTTTCGGGTTTTTACTTTTATTGCGAGGTATTAAAGCAACAGACATTTTCTTGCTTTGAATGCTGAGATAAGAGCACGTTTGAGGAGGGAGAAGTATGGTTGTGCGGCAATGATTCTAGAACTGTGATATTGGAACACTGCTCCGATTTAAGGGACATCTTTAAGAGTAAAACTTAACAAATCGAGTGATATATTCCGTGAATATTATTAAAACTATTTTCATGAAGTAACGTTGTATGACTTCAAAGTGCTAGTCCAAAGTATTCAAAAACAATATGAGTATTATTTTATGGGGCGGGTCTATTGTCTGCAAATTGAAACAGAGTACAAAATTCATAAAAGATGGGATTTTTCAAAGCTCGCTCGGAAAATGCCAAAGTGTGGGTCCAGGAAACGGAAATCAAGCCCACGTCTCCAAAAGAGCTTCATAGTAATTGACTTTCAAAAGGGCGCCCCACATCGCTAGAAGATTTCCTAAAGGACAATAGGAAGTAAATCTTTTGTGCCTGCAATGTGTTGGCTTTTGGTTCTTGAGGAATTATAAAATTTGAGAATGATATCTCGTTAGATTTATTACAATGGCTTATAAAAGCACTATTCCTCCACTCGATGGAACTAATATCATTCTAATTCGAATTATTGGAGTCTAGAAAATCAAAAATGTAAATAACTTTGACATATATTGGGATGGCAATCAAATGCTTCATCAACTGTGGTAGTTAGCCTAGTCGAGTCCATAATAAGGTGGTAGAACTGTAGCGTTTAGCTACATTTTCTTTATATATTTATCACTGTTACTAATTTGATTTGAAATCGAAAAAATGTCTAAATAGTTTTTCAATTAAAACATGAACACTTTGAAAAATAAATTTCTATTCATCTCAGACACCCATCTACTTTGCATAAAAACTTTCAGGAAAATTGAGTATACACTGAAATGTGTCATAGATTAAAAAATAAAAGCTGAGAGTCAGAAAAGTTTTAGAGTTCTTTCTAATAGCTGCCGTAGTTCTCTTCGTTATCGAGAGTTTAATTTTAAACATAAATTTAATTAAAAATAATTAAAAGTGTTCTTTAACTCTTAATAATTTTGATGTGCAATAAATATAATGAACAGTGAATTTAATTAATTGTATTTTTCTCGGAAAATAAAGTAAAATTTCAAAATAATGGCTAGCTATAGTTCATACAAGGATTTCTAGCTATTATAGAACTTGCAGAACAAGAAATGTAAGGGAGATAAAACATTTAGGGTCGACAAGGTCGATTATTTCCCTTGAAGAGGGCTTCATTTCTTTCTCTGGGATTAAGATACATCCCCTATGGAATTTCAAGCTTAGATCATTCACAGATAATGTGCTTAAAGATTTCGACTCTATCGTCGTAATTTACATCATTTTATTAATTAACTATCTTCTTTACAAAATGACGAAACCAGCCATGTCTAATAACCGTGTTAAGAAATAG
>QYTT01094021.1:14087-33739 GCA_006980735.1 Dasypogon diadema | reverse complement strand
TTTTCAAAGCTCGCTCGGAAAATGCCAAAGTGTGGGTCCAGGAAACGGAAATCAAGCCCACGTCTCCAAAAGAGCTTCATAGTAATTGACTTTCAAAAGGGCGCCCCACATCGCTAGAAGGTTACCTAAAGGACAATAGGAAGTAAATCTTTTGTGCCTGCAATGTGTTGGCTTTTGGTTCTTGAGGAATTATAAAATGTGAGAACGATATCTCGTTAGATTTGCTACAATGGCTTATGAAAGCACTATTCCTCCACTCGATGGAACTAATATCATTCTAATTCGAATTATTGGAGTCTAGAAAATCAAAAATGTAAATAACTTTGACGTATATTGGGAATGGCAATCAGATGCTTCATCAACTGTGGTACTTAGCCTAGTCGAGTCCATAATAAGGTGGTAGAACTTGCAGAACAAGAAATGTAAGGGAGATAAAACATTTAGGGTCGACAAGGTCGATTATTTCCCTTGAAGAGGGCTTCATTTCTTTCTCTGGGATTAAGATACATCCCCTATGGAATTTCAAGCTTAGATCATTCACAGATAATGTGCTTAAAGATTTCGACTCTATCGTCGTAATTTACATCATTTTATTAATTAACTATCTTCTTTACAAAATGACGAAACCAGCCATGTCTAATAACCGTGTTAAGAAATAGGCTTTCTGCTAAGACCAACAAGCATGCATGTATGGGCCCTCTGCCACAGAAATTCTAATTTTTGGCTCTCCATTTTCGAAGTTCCTTCTCAAAATGGGTCTTCCTTAAGTAAAATTTAGAGTAGGGACCAATATGCGAAATTTTTCGGAGATTCCAAGTCCCTAATAGATGACAAGGTATTATGTATTACAGGTATTGTTAACAACAGAAACTTTTTTCAAGAATACTGCCCACTTCTTCCTTCTTGATAAAGAGATGGATTTTTTTTTATGGTGAAGCCAGTTTTGGCGGAAAGGAAAATACCCATATGAGATTAGGGATTAAAGGTTACCTCAAATGCTCCTTAGAGCCAACCTTGAGATGTTCTGGTTGCACCTCTAACCACCATACCATATTCTGTGGAACCAGAAATCTTCAAGTGGATCTACAAAATCATTTTAAGATTTAGCTCTCTCTTGTCCCAAACAGTTTTTGGCATGATTTATAGACCCAGAGAGCTTTTCATGTGATCATTCCAAAGTGGGAATCCAGCACTTAGAGATTTGCCTTGAGACGACCCTGTGGTCCTTCCACCTTATCGTGAGCGATTTAATCTCATTGGTATGGCTTCGCTGGAACAGCGTCGCAATGTTGGTGATGTAGTTTTTATTCACCAGCTCTTGAACAGTTATATCGATTCCGTGGAGCTCCGGGGTAGGGAGGGTGTCCTTGAGGGCCAATAGTCGCTTCTTGAGGGGTGTCCCTCTTCTGCATGTTAACTTCTCTCGAACTAACTACGGTAGGCATGAGCCTATTAACCGCATGTGCATGGAAGTTAATCGCATTGGTGAGCATTTTGATCTGTGTTTGTGTCTAAGGATGTGGTTAAAAGTCGTCTTTACGTGGTTTTGTGACTTCTCTCCTGGGTGCTGACTCTTCAAAATTCTATGTCTGATCCTTTGCGTTCTTTTATTTGTTCTTGTTCTGTTGTCAATTGTTTATCTATTGTCATTGCTTTTTTTCATCTGTTCTATCTGTTGGTTAACCTTTACTGACGGGCACTTGTCCTGCATGGCCTCACCATACTAACTATTATATGTCTTGCATGCTATTTGGGGAGCCTAATCTCAAGTGTAACTCATTATTAATGAACTTTGTTTGTCTTTTTACTGGGTTTAACAATGCAATGACTGAATTTCCTTGATATTTCCCTGACGGGCATATTTGTAATACTACACTACCCAGGTTGTTTCCCGTTTATTACGCAATTGGAGAAAGGTCCAACATTGGCAATTTGTGGAAGAGCGAACGGATTCAAGCGGATATCGCGCCCACGCGATTAATTTAACGAGTCCACGAACTAACCCTTTAATACTACGGGTAAACACAGAACTTTGGACTTCACACTTTTATTGATGCACTTAAACGAATATCACATATGAATTCACTAATAACAATTATTTACGGTACCAGAGTGTAGTTATATGTATCACGTATTATGTCAACGCATAAATCGCATAAATCATCGCAGCGGTGCGTTTTTTATCCAGTACCATAAAATAACCACTTTGTCAGTCTCCTGTTGTAGGATTGGGAAACTAAAATCTCAATACGCAATAACTAACCGTGGCCAGGTATTCTACCTTGACGGGGCTTGGTTAAATGATTGAGCAACGAATACCCTGGATGCATAACGATCTATGTCGCCGTACAGACTTTGATTATCACTTATCACAATAATAAGCGTTGATTCGTACTTTTTGGAACCATGATCACTCTTCAGATACCAAAAATCGCACTTACGAAACCACTGAGATGTTGAGCAGTAAAATTTCATGCCATTGCGTCTTCTGTGGTTTACTTGCAACATTTGTCAGGTTGTAATTTCCAACCTCCTCTTTTCCAATATTTCCTTCCTGGGATGATCATCATATGGTTGTCTTCTAAGCTTAGCAAATAACAAAGAAAAACGACCATCCCCTAATTGCGAGAGTGTGTTTCAGATTTTGAGGATGTACCCGATTTTGTCGTCAATTGCTATTTGTCTTCAACTTAGATTTAAGTTTTTAACCACATAATTTTAATAATGCTCCCATAGGAAAAATAAACAAAAAATTCCTTCAATTCTCACAAATACCCAGGCTTTGACTGTATACCAAAAATATTTTCAAGACTGTCTTTCTACTTCAGGGGTATATACACAAAGTGAAAAAGGAAAAGGCGACGACTATCCAGAAAATTATTCCTCTGCCATTAAATATTACAGCCGCAGAGGAAGCAAAGCCATTTGTAAGCCGCAGCTGCATTTTAAACAGAACGCCAAGAACCAAGCAACGTCAAATATTTAAAATTTTAATTAAACTCCATCCGTCATAATATAGTTTTTGCGCAAAATTCATGGTGCTTTTAATTGAAAACAGAATTCATATCGAGCATGGCAATATCTCGCCCTTAATTAATGAGACTTTGTCGCACCCCGGAATAGCTGACAAAGACAAACGGATCCGTATTTTGCATATAAGCCGAGCAAATTTCTTCCCGGTATCTTGCAGTCACGATGTGTTGTAACTGTGATACAGTATCCAGCATCCCTAGAAAAGGGGATTCCATTCGGAATGCATGTGCATTTTCTCATTTGTCTTGTAATGCGTGCAGATGAGAACGTATCTGAAAACTGTTCGTTCTTTTGTTGACTTGCTTGCCTGTCTGGCGATATTTAGTTGTTTAGTATTTGTTGTTGATCCAGTTCATGTTTGTCAACTAATTTCCTTCCGTTCCGTACCAATGGACGACCTAACAGAAAAGCTCTTTTACAACCCAACACCCATCCATGCCACACTTCTATTTTATTCAAGCGTTTTGATTTCTGCCAAGGCTTTGCATCACTTTTTCTAGTGTTTTTGTTTTTCTTTTAGGTTCCAATGTGATTCTGTTGTTTTTTTTCTTCTTGAAGTAATTTCCTTTAGGCCAGGAATAGGAATTGTTTTACCTCACATTTTCATCTGGTTAAAAGTTTAGGGTTGAAAACGGTTATATAGGGTGAGATTATGGAAGCTTTTCTGAATTGAATGTAAGCCCCCGAGGGCTGTTCCTGTTGCTGTACATCCCCCCTCACCCTTCATTTACTTAAAGTTACGCTGTTTGCCTTGTAGATGGCACGAAATTTATAAAGCTAAAAAAGGGAGGATATTTTGGCGGAAGAACAGATTTTCGATGGCGTGGCGTCCCTTTTGAATAGAGTTCAGGATGCTGAGGATATGGGAGATTAAAGTGTGGGCACCTTTGGTGCAAACTGAAAGACAGTTAGATCTATAGTGCTATAGAGACTTTTCATTTAATGAAAATGGCTTTTAAATGTTTTTTACTTTTGCTATTGGTGAGTTTTGTAATTGATGAATTTTTAAAGACTGGTATATTGCCCGGTGGTATACAGGTATAAACCTTTTAACCTCCTTGCACTATAACTTAAATTTTTCTTTTATTAATTTCCGTACTCCAACATTACCACTTGCAGTAATAAAAAACAAAGAAATATTATATACAAATGTGAAATCCTAGCAAACCGACTAACGAAACCACCAAAGAATTGATATTTTCTCAACAAAGTGAGGTAGAATAAATAGAAACACTAAAGCTAAGATTATGAAAGCTTGTCCAAATACATGTTCGAATTCTATAAATTATGGAATCTTCAGATAAATATTACTTAGGAAAATTAATTGCAGGAAAGTGGTGCATTATACAGAATTCTTGTATAATTAAATTTACAGAGAAAACTGCATAGATTCTTTCGAACATCCCGGGAAAAGATCTTTGATAGAACCGCTCCTCCTTTCGCGTATGTGCAAGAAGAGCATATTATTAGCTGAAATGAAACCTATTGTAACGCCTAGTGGCGAAGCATGTAACTTGGAATCTCAGGATAATAAGTGTTGTCCTAAAGAAAAATTTCGAACGTAAGCGGAAACAGGAAAAGCTCCACATGCAAAGTTTTGATGATCTAAAAGCAAACTTTCTTGCGTTGCAGATCATTAACTGGAGAAGATGTGCTGAAAATCGTAAACTATGCAGAACAAGGCAGGCCATAGTTGCAATAATGACGAATCACTCTAATGCTGAGGAACTAAACCATTTTTCATTTGATTCCCCCGATTTCTGCGAATGATTTTATATTAGCAACTAAATCAATAAAGCCCCAGGCAATAGTACTTTCGATCCTGATTTTCCGATAATACTATTTTACTGAATTCTACCTAAGTTTCATAAGTTTAATAGTTTATTCCCTACCACTGAATATTACTCAGCTTGGAAAATTACCAAAATTAAAGCCTTATGGGTTGACTGGTTCAGGATCTAGAGTATTCTTCCGCTCCTTTCTAAGGTTTTTGATAATATAATCCGTAGTCATATCAACATGTGGATGTAATACACTGACGGCTTTGTTGAGGGTCCGAAATCCGAACCAACATTGACCTTCACCATATTACTATAGTCATATTGCTCCATTTTTGATATGGTTGATCAAAAATCCTGCTTTCAAGTCATAGACTCCAAAATTATTGTCCTTCAACTTCCTCTAACCTAGTTGAAAATGTCGTCGTCGGCAATCAGTACGTTTGAGAGGTTCTTACCATAACTAACTGAAGGTCCGGAGGGGAACCACACCCGGGTTTGCTTGAACTAAACCTGGCTAATTGTAGCTGGATGTGTGTGGTCAACTTAGAGGAAGCTAGTTTGAGGATAGGCGGCTAAAAATGAGGATAATGGCGGCTAAAAATGAGAATGAGGCAGACACACGTTCAGCGCAAAATGTCAGACCTCATCCAGCATGAGTGCGCATTACAACGCTCTTCAGGAATATAAATAAGGCCAAAAGATGATCCTAGAAGTTCTTTGAATTATTAGTTTATTAATTTATTAGTTTTTGAGATACCAAGGCTGATGATTACGCGGAAGATTATGTCAACGCATTTTGTTACCATTACTCTCGTTCAATAATTCATTCCGGTTGAAAGAAGAGACCCATCTATAATTGGATAAAGGCCTGCCTTTTTAAAAGTAATAACAAAACTTACTCGGAGTTACAGAAGTTGTCAGACCATCCACATTGACTTCCTCATTCGTGGATGCAACGTCCGAACTGACACGCTGAGAAAGATCTTTGACATCCAAGGTGATAGATTTGATGACTGTAGGTTATAAACATCCTCCTCGCCCCCCTCCCCCCTAACTCGCATTGGCTTTCTAATTTATACGACATCTTTCAAATAAGGTCCCATGTATGTGGTATCACATTTAACCATTTTCTAGGTCTAAGTTTGTCTGAGTGATCGCGGTTCTAATCTTTGTATTTAAAATAACTCAGGAAAATTCTTTAGAAAATTACGTGTTAATTCTCGGATGAAGAGTATCAAGCATTTGCCAAGTAAGACACTCTAGGAGGGAGGGCGGCGAAAAATCTTAGAGAAGGGGAAATTGAGAAATTTTAACTTAAGAAATGTTGCAAAGAAGACAATTTTCTTAGCATGAAGCTTTTTACTGTGCAACATCACAGTGACTTCGCAAGTACAATGGTCGTCAGTAGACTTGCTTCAATCACTGGTAGCCACAAAAATCTCTGCCAAAGTAACACTCCTTACGCACGCCGGTGGCCGAACGTACTTAATCCGTTTGGGAAAATTCCTTAGCAGGCAAAATATTCTCTGCTTTTTCTGCTGTCGATATAAATTTAAATCTGCCCTGCATAGTTATTAAATCCAGGACTAAAATGAATATCCTAAAAATTTCTTATCTTTCTTTTCCGTAAAGCAGACCGCAACAAACATTTATCTAGCTTCTTCCGAAAGAATTAGTGGCATTCGAGCCAAAATTCCCCATTAGCATATATTCACGTAAAGCGGTAATATTTTCCAGTGTTATTTCAATTAAGAATGCAAATTTTCCGGTGTAGGATTTGCCTGCATAATAACAAGTATTGTATAGTGTATATACAGAAAAAGAATGAAACGCTAAATAGGATGAAATTTGCCTGTTCCATTTTCTTGTCACGAAATATTTATTATTCACATTCGTGTACATCATTTTGAGCCGTTGCCGCGTATACCACTTCAGAGCACCAAAACGGAAAAAAAATATTATCACGAAAGCTTTAATCCCAGGTTGGAGAGGATAAAACACTTTTCCGGATTTTCACTTGAAAAATTGCATTCACCTTTTTTACGCTCACATTAACATGCAAGAGAAAAAGATATATTCATGACGAATGGATTTTATAAAGGACTCTGTGAGTTGTTCCTTTTAATTTTGTGTAGAGATTTATAAAATCTGTTAATATATATTTTTTTCTATAGAGAATATTTTAAAAATACCTACTTGTTTATATAAACTGTTATATTTGTATAACACTTAAGTGAAAATACTACAAAATTGTTCTGCTATATTGGAAATAAATCCAAAACAGGCAGTGTCAACATTTTATGTGCTAGAAGGCTCTTATACAAAAGGTATCCTGTGAGAAAATTGGGAGAACCCTTCGTTGGATTATTACTCAAATGGACACTGTCTGAAGTAGATTTTAATTTCTTCGACCTAGGCATCGACCCGTCTTCGGATTTCAGAGCATTAAGCGGCCTTAATTTATAAGCACGTTGCAAGAGTTATAAGCAGACGGAAAAAATCGATATTCCTCGTTATGCAACTGGTAAAGTGACCCCGGAACTTATGAGTTTGTGTCCAAGTTATTGTCATAATTAAAAAATATTGGTTCTCATCGCTAACAGGGACGCATCGTTTAATTTCGATTCATTAATTGAACTTTATGTTACTGTTTTTAATTTTTAATTTCAATAACTTGTTCTTTTCAGACTTATTTATTTCATAGTCTATATTTTTATTTTTATATTGGGTTTGTGAATTAATTTCCGCTTTTTAATAACACCTGGAAACTTTTGCATTTTAAACACTTGCCTTGCCACGTATACCTGGAAATAATTGCATTTGACACCTCATTGTGTGAGCTGTCAAACATAGTAAGAGTCATTCGTTTGCTTTGTAATTAATTAATATTTTTATTCCCTTGATTTTTGTATGGAATATTTACTGGTGGCGAAAA
Source organism: Dasypogon diadema (assembly GCA_006980735.1). Classification (NCBI taxonomy): domain Eukaryota; kingdom Metazoa; phylum Arthropoda; class Insecta; order Diptera; family Asilidae; genus Dasypogon; species Dasypogon diadema. Next base: position 25,990 of record QYTT01094021.1, on the reverse strand, counting down.
ATGAATCTATTATTATAACCCAAAGCGTAAACCAGTTTATATAAGGCGTGGTGAATCAGGCTCATCTCTCTGCATTTGGTGAGATCAGAAAGGTGAATTCGTATTTGGCCTAAAAGATGGAACAAAGTTGTACCTTCTGGTGGACAATACTTTGAATAAAAAAATATTCTTTTTCTAAACAAAAAAAAATTACTTATTTTTCACTAAAAAAGGCGGAAATTATTATAATTTACACACCCAATACTTTGCTGAATTCTGATTTTTTTTACAAAGTATCACACATATTAATAAAAATACAATAACGATTTTTTTATAATATAGATTCGTGCCTGGTAATTAATCGATATGCGGTATACCAATTGATTCCTGTTTGTATTGTATTGTATTGATCAACGCTTTTTTCGGAGACCCCCGCATCTAAACTGACTCCCTCACCCTCAAAATTGTGTCTACAGATTTTATGTCCTTTAATCCTGAATATCCGAATAATTGCAGATCACAGGGTTGCAAAGTATTCATCTCGAATAAATTCTAACACTACTGCAAGCAGCATAACATCAAGTTTAATTTTATTACAATTGGAGTCCCAAAAGAAAATACGGACAAGCAGAATGGTTAGACTCTACTCTGCAATGAGAAACTTACGAGCATGATGTAGAAAAGTGGTAGTTTTTTTAAATCCGTGCAGCAAACTATAAATTCGTCGTTCCATCACGCTATTAACACAACACTTTTCCAACCCTTTGCAGGAACGGAAATGAAAACAAAAGGAGACGCAAGGATCATGGAAGTAATAGAAGAAGAGTGGATTAAGCAATTTAAAGACACCCTAGGAAAAATCGGAGAATATTCAATCGAAAACAAAAGCGGGCCGAGAAATACAAGGTGGGAAATAAGATTGCAATCGAACGTACTCAGTTTGGGACCGACTTAAAAATATGACGGAAGTTTTTGGGGCCATATTCCACCATCGCAGTCAAAGGCAAATCGGATTCCAAAAAGATCTGATTGTAAACTACTTTCTTGTGGTAGACTATACTTCTTCTCTTCATCGCTGTAGCACACGCATACTCGCCGAGAGTAGCTCGAAAATCAGCCAGCGTGATTATTGTTTCATGTTTCGGTCAAAGCAGAACTAACACCGTAGAATTTAATTGAAAAATTGATAGTTAAGATTTGCAATTGTGATCATTCAATTGGATTAAATAAATTTAAACATTATAGCATTATAGTTGTTTTATATTTACACCAAAAACCAAAAATCCCATATATATATATATTTATTATAATACTCCGAATTGCTTTTTAACCCCCGACACAAAAAGAGGGGTATTATAAGTTTGACGTGTCTGTCTGTGTGTGTGTCTACCTGTCTGTGGCATCATAGCTCCCGAACGGATGAAGCGATTTCAATTTAGTTTTTTTGTATTAAAGGTGACTTATGTGCGAGTGTTCTTAGACATGTTTGATGAAAATCGGTTGAGCCGTTTAAAAGTTGTGGGGGGTGAAAGTGGGGAAGAATAACCGAATGTCTGCAAATATACTCGAGTGGGGTCTCAAATGAAAGCGCACTGAAAGAGAATGTTGATGACTTAATCGAGAGTGACTTAGGTTTTTGTGTCGGGGGTTTTTTAAATTTTTAATTTAATTTTTAAATAGAGTTCCAATATTTCAATATTTTTCTCGTGCTTAAAAATACCGAGATCTCTCAGTCAATTGCCCTGCAAAGATTAGTTCTTTACCGGCTGCATTTGCAAGTCTAGTTAACAATTCTAAAGAATTACAATACAGAATATTTTTGTTTTTAATTTTGCATATATCTATTTGTGAGCAAATAAGTATTAAATACGTGAATATCATACACAAAGTCGTAAATATTTTAACAACTTCTTACGCAAAAATACTGCGTGACAGCCAAAAAAATTTTGAGATTGTTACGTAGCTTACTAGGTGGTAGTCTGTGGTTTTATTTTGAAAAGGCTTCTAAACAAGAAGAGATGAAAACTCTTAAATACTATTAATTCTTTTTCCATTTGTTTGTTTCGTACGTACATTTAGAATTATGAGATGAACCTTACCTGAAAAAAAAATCAGTGTTAAAGTAGTTTCAAAAATTCTTATGGACATAATTTTAGTATACTATTATAGAAAATAAGTGTTAATAATGTGATAAAAAACTTACTAACAGTTTGATCACCTTGAAAGCCCTTTGGAGCCTTCAGAGCATAATAATAATGTATAACTCAGGGTTTTGAGCAGATAGGAATGTTAAAGACCGCACAACTTCAACGATTTACGTAGCGGTTTGGACAGGTAAAACTACTGGGAAGGTTTGGATTAAAGTCTGCCGTTTATTACTGTAACGCTTAATTTATACACCAAAAATGCTTAAACTAAACTTAATGTTCTAGATAATTGAATTGCTGTAGTCGCTGTTTATGGGAAGTGAACTCCTGACGATTTACTAACTTATTTGTAATACCGGTAAGAGGTCACAGCATGAAGAAATGTGCTGTTTGCTTGCGATGGTTGCGTATATTGCCTGAACCAATAAGGTAAATGACATTTTTATTTCAAGTATATCTTAAACTACGGATGAAAATCTGCCTCAAATCAAAAAAATATATATATACTAGACTTAATATAACACTTTCAATACTGCCATAAGATCCATGAAGATATCTCGTACCACTTCTTCTTCTTCTACATGGCTACCCTGTAAGTGCAACTATTGCGTACAGCCCATGGCTAGATTCGAAAAAATAATTTTGAATAGCATTTGAAATCACGAAGAAAACTGGGCAAATACACAAAATTATGTTCAATTTAATTCAATTCAATTCAATTTATTTTCATTGAGATGTACATAAGATAGCAATCTTTCTAACATACATCTTATACTAAAGTTGGAAAAAAATATATATATATATATTAATAATACTAAAGAAAAAAGAAAATAATCTGGTGAATTTTCATAGACAAATATGAGATGGGGGTAGGTATAATTCATTAAAACCAAATTATTATCCTACAACAATACTAAGTTCCTAACAGTTAGAAGCTCATATCACTACTAAACTCTAAAAGGACATAATATAAAAAAAAGAAAAAGAAAATTTATGAAGAAAAATAAACTAAAGAATCCTAGATCCTAGACCAATATGACAAAGTTAATAGGACACAAAATTATGTTGCAGTTACAAAACACACATCACAGATGACTGTTAGGATCAGGGCGTCCGGTACATAATAAATGCAGGTATAATACAGGAAAAAAACACATAATAACAAATTCACAACTTCGCTGCCACGTATACATTTCTCTTACGCAGGAATATCGTCGAAAATGACATCTCCGGAATATCATCAAAAAGTTATGGTTACATGAAGAATGGTTGCGAGAATTATACATTTGTTTTTCAGAAATGACTCTCTGTGGTCCCTCGGCGTCACTTTGTTTTTTATATAGCTTATGAATAGGGCCTTACTTACTTTTTAAGTCATCTTTTATTGCTCTTTAGAAGCTTCTTCTGCTGAATCTTAGCAGCACTCTTCTCCAGAGATCATTTGTAAGGTGATCCAGTCAGAACGGTAGCTCATGACTTTCGTGGATTTCTTTTAGTTGTAGATTTTGTTATAGCTGGTGATGGAGATACTTGCCAGGAACCGAATGTCATTTTATTCATTCCAGATGCTGGTTCAGGCAGTTGTAACATATGGGGCTTATTTTCTCTAATATGGGATGGACATTCTTAACTCCCAAGTGAATGTAAAGTTGTTGTTGACGGGGGATTGAATCTCTTCCATTTGAGCTTAAGTTTGTTCAGAAATACAATCTGAATTTGGATCCGCAGTGATGCAGTGATAAAATTAGTATCTTCGAAAATCTTTAAATAATTTCAGGTAATCCCAAAGGTAAAAGTATTGCGTCTTTACCACTAATGGTAATCCACTCCAGAACAACCTGCCTTTGCATGGCAACTAATTCAAGAACAAGCTAGGTAATACATTCCCTCCACAAGTGGGTAATAAATATTGAAAATAACAGAGAGCAGAAAATTGAACCATGCGGAACCAGAACATAGTGAAACCACTTAATATTTACATGCACTAATCGATGTCGTATAAAGACGCGTAAACATCTAAGCACGAACCCGAGGTGAACACGAATCAACATAAATATGCAAATGTTGACGTATAGCCCAGGCGTGACAATCTGCCTCGTGTTTGATCTGCCTCACAGTCATTTCAGAGTGTGAAAGACAGTTACAATTCAGTGGTCCCCCGTAAATTAAGTGAAAAAATCTCAGAGATCGAATTTCGGTTGCTTCCTCATTGCTTGTTCGACAGTTATATGAACTCTTCTTTAATCGCCTGATTACTGGATTGTGTATAACAACGTAGTCCGAAAAAAAGGAAGTCCGTCGCCCACCCTTGCGAAGGACACTTTGCACCAGCAAAAGCTTATGCTTTGCATCTGGTGGGATTTCTAGTCTAATCGAAAAAGTATTGTTTTCCAACATGACAGTGCCAGATCCTATATGACTTTAAAGACGAATCAGCAGCTACAGACACTTGGGTATGAAACTTTACCCCACCATCCTTATTCACCTGATCAGGCAACATCTGACTATCGCCTATTCCTGTCAATGTAAAACTTTCTTAAAAGAAAGGAAAATCCAGAATTTTCAGGATGCCCGGAAGGCAGTGATAAACTTCTTTCTTTCTATATTTGGTGGGAATGAATAGATGTGTTTAGGAAAATGAGTTATGGGAGCAAACATTTTCTAACACGTTAGGAAAACAAAACTCTGGTATTATTGTTTTTTCAAACTGGAATTAACCAACGTACCAGAAGTTTCTATAGAGCCTTCTATCAACCAATAGGTAGAAAAGATAAACGAAATACTTACAGATAACAATTTTTTTTGCCTACGCTCAGGAGACAACCCTATGATGCACATAGCACTGCTTAGGTGCAGGGAAATTTTAGGGAAGAGGAGACTGTAAAAATCTAACCTGTTGCAAGTAAGCCATAATTTTTAGCTTGATTTCTTTTACTGTGAAATACTTCCGTGGCTTCGCAAGTACAATTCTTGTCAGCTTGAGTTGCTTCAACCACTGGCGCTCAGATAAATGGCCGCGCCCTCTGTTGGATTCGAACCTCCATCTATAGAGAAGAAAATCTGCAGACGTACACATCAGACCATTCAGCCACCGGCGTGGGAAGTTAACAAGCTACAATATTAGGGTATATCTTCTATCGGTATCATGAGAAACGCAATCTATTCCATTTGTACTGAATATTATAGACACTTTCTCTGGCTAAGCCTATGCACTATGCTTTCGTTTGAGGTAAAAAAGATTGCAATTCGATGTTTTCAATAACTTTCATAAAGAACAACTAGGATAAAATAAAGAACGTTGGGTATCGGGGAGCCGGCTTTGTTTTACCATTCATTGAAGACATGCATTTCACGCAAATTGACTTTTGTCAATATAAACGCACAGGATCTCTTTAGTGCGATGTATCTGTAAAAGCTATACCTCGGAAACAACATTTTTCTTTTTAATCCATATATTGCTACACGTGCAAAGCAATACCAAAAACTTTCCAATGCCATCTATAGCAACCTGAAAAACTCGATTGATACAACTGGCGCATATGCCTTCTATTTACACTTTGAAAACACTAGAGACTTATTGAAAGATATAAAATGCGCGAAGAATGTGGATAATGATGTAGACACCACAGGCCAACATTAGTTCCCTTTTGTGGCGCAATCTATGAAATGTACGAGAGCAATGCTGACACAGAAGAAGAAGTAAGTTATTGCGGAGGGACCGGAATTTCAACTGATGCCATTCTGACTCCAGGACACTGTCTGAGCAAATCTTCATATAGAGCCTATATCTATGTTATAGTTGGTATGGTTCATTTTGCTCGCGAAAGGATGGCAGCGACAGGGTATTGAACAAATAACTATGTTGTGAATGAAGGATACCTGCAAGAATATAGTTTGTCAGAGCAGGTCTCAGAATGTCAAAGTATGTCTACAGCAACCTGAAAAACTCTATTGATACAACTGCCGCATATACCTTCTATTTACAATTTGAAATCACTAGAGACTTGAAAGATATAAAACGCGCGGAAAATGTTATTTTCATTAGTACATATCTCTGCACAGAACATGTTCTACAAATTCCTGGTGGTTTTGCCAACAATCTTCTCCGGGGGATATTCGAGCCCCATCTTAGGAGGCGTCGATGTAGGAGACGTCCACCCAGTCGATAATGATGTAGTCATTACTGGCCAACATCAGTTCCCTTTTATGGCGCATTTAACAATCTATCAAATGTATGAGAGCAATGCTAACGCAGAAGAAGAAGTAAGTTATTGCGGAGGGACCATAATTTCAACTGATGCTATTCTAACTGCTGGACACTGTCTCAGTAAATCTCCTTATAGAGCCCATATATATGTTACAGTTGGTATGGTTCATTTTGGTTACGAGTGGATGACAGCACCAGGGTATTGGACAAGTGACTATGTCGTGAACGAAGCTTATCTAGAAGAACATAGTTTGTCAGAGGATGACTCGATATATGTAATGAATGATATTGCTATCGTTTGGCTTACTGTTAATTTAGTATTCGAACCAATTGTGCAAAAAGCAAGGTTAAATGAAGATGAAGAAAATTTGGAAGATAAATTAGGATGGATTCTTGGTTGGGGTATCGGTAACAATGGAAATAATGAACATATGCTTCAAAAGGCGTCCACAAGTGTAATATCTAATAAACAATGTCAAGAAAAGCTTCCGGGAGTGGAAATTTTTTCTAATATGTTCTGCCTCTTGTCAAATCTTAAAACTGCAACTTCATGTGATGGAGATTCTGGCGGTCCTTTTGTAAGCGGAGGTATAGTCTATGGAGTATCGTCATTTGGGTTCCGTCTTAAAGTAAATGGAAGACGTCAGTGTGATCCAAATTTTCCAGAAATATTTACACATATAGCAATGTACAAGGATTGGATTGCAGAAAAGTTTGATAGGAGAAAATATCGGAAAAAAGAAGATTGCAAAAAACGCTCCAAAAACGTAAGCACAAGTACACCTCTTGCAAAAAGAAGAAAGACTAGATAAATAAATAACACTGTCCTGTATCCTTTCTCCTTTTTCTTTTGTCGTGCTCTCTGTCCATTCCATACCTTGCCTATTAGCAGCTCCTCATATATTCCTTTAGAGGTTTAGCCAGGAAGAGGCGCAGCCCTTTAGAAGCAGGGGCAAGATACTATCAAGTCCGATAATCAAGAGTTTTGTAGACCTCTCGCGTGCGGAAATGAATACTTATATAATGTTACAGGCAATCCGTATTAAAACCTTATCCAAGTCAAGCTACTTATCAAATTTCAGCCATCCAGTGACTTGACATCTGTTTTAACACGAGGAGCAAAACTTCGAAACGTGATTTCTAAACTAATGAACATTAGCCGACAGTTAACACCGTCGCGTCGGGACTACCAGATGTTAGCACTCTGGCCCTTTTGGCACAACCCATCCTCGGCACGGTTCCTAGGTCAAAGAATGAATCGTTTGAATCGTCTGACGATACCCCATTCCATTATGACGACTGCCAAATCCATTGGTTATGTGTTGATATCTTCTTTATATGATCATCTATATCTACCATATCTGTTAGCAAAAGGTCATTCCCAAAGATATAGACGAATACCTCAGAGGTTATCCACAGTATGTTTTTAAGGGTTTTTTTTTAAACATTATAGCTTAGATTGGACTTGGCAGCTTTTGAAATTGATGTCCGGATTATCTAATGTATCTAGAAGAGAACATAGAGTCGAGTATTGACGGTTTAAGAAAAGTTTTTTAGTTGAAACACTAAAACTGGCGGTGTTCTAGCCTAATTGTTTCTAGGTGAAGTCATAGTCTAGGTCAGGATACATAAAGAGAAGAGAAGGAAATAAACCTATCTGAATACTTCCAGTGATCGATAAAAGGCTTGAGAATTCTGTTGTTTTCGCAATGATGAAATTTGTGACATTTCCTAAGTTCAGGAGATAAACCTACGGCGCACACAGCACAGCTTAGGAGGGGGAAATTAGGGAAGGGGAAGATTGGGAAATTAACCTGACAACTGTTGCAAGTGAGCCACAATTTTTTGGCATGAATCCCAGTGGCTTCGCAAGTACAATTCTCGTCAGTAGAAATTACACTTCAACCACTGATACCCAGATATATCGCCGCCATATATTATTTGTCAAACTTCACACATGTTACCAAACAACTCGACATAGAATATATTGACACAAATGGTATAAATGTCCTCTGTTCACAATTTCGAAACTCCCGACATTTGAATGATATAAAATGTGTGAAAAACTTTATTCTCATTAGTATTGTTCTTTGTACCGAACATGTTCTGCAAATTCTTACTGGCTTTGTCAACACTCTCCTCCATCGGACATTCCAGCCCCATTCTAGGAGGCGTAGATGTAGGAGACGTACATTCAGTTGATAATGGTGCCGGTAATGTAGTCATTACTGGACAAAATCAGTTCCCTTTTATGGCGCATTTGACGATTTACAATATGCATCCAAGCAATGTTGGCAACGAAAACGAAGAAACTTATTGCGGAGGAACCATAATTTCAACTGATACCATTCTGACTGCTGGACACTGTCTCAGCGAATCTCCCTATAGAGCCCATATATATGTTGCAGTTGGTATGGTTCATCTTGCTTACGAAAGGATGACAGCGCCGGGATATTGGACAAGTAACTACGTCGTGAATGAAGGCTACGCAGAAGAACAGGATTTATCAGAGTATGAATCGGTGTATTCAAGGAGTGATATTGCTCTCGTTTGGCTTAATGTTAATTTAGTATTCGGACCAACTGTTCAAAAAGCAACAATCAATGAAGTTGAAGGAAGCTTGGAAGGTAAGCTAGGATGGATACTTGGTTGGGGTATCGATAGCTATGGAAATTATGGACATATGCTTCAAATGGCGTCCACAGGTGTAATATCGAATGAACTTTGTAAATCAATGCTGCCGGGAACTGTAATTCTTCCTGATATGTTCTGCCTCTTGTCAGGTACTAGAACTGCAGCTACATGTGACGGAGACTCTGGTGGTCCTTTTGTAAGTGGTGGTGTAGTCTATGGAGTATCATCGTTTGGACACGACTATGAACTGAATGGTAAAAAAGTGTGCAACCCAACAATACCAGAAATATTTACGCATATAGCAATGTATAAGGAATGGATTAAAGAAAAGTTCGAAGAAAGAAAAATTGAAAAAATGGCAAGTTGTGTGAAACCCTCTAAAGTATAAATATAAATAATATTATTTTTTCATGTTCTTTTATTTTCTGAGCAATTGTCTTTTTTTGTTTTGATTTTAAAAAAACATGGCAGATAGCATATTAATCGTACGGAACCCTCTCCACGCGAGTTAAACTCGCACCTGTCCGGTTTTTTTTTATGGTTTACTTTCATAATGACTTTCAGTAGGTCCCTCAGTTAGAGTTTCAATCTAATGTTTGTTTCTCAACCGGTGTGATTGACCCTCTGAAAATGTGTGCAATATATGTAGTTTTATCATATTAGTTCTTGTATTCTAAGCAATCATGATTCCTGATCTACACCTCAAATAGTGATCTTCTGAACGTGGATATCTATATTCAAGATACAGGCCATGTGAAAAGCACAGTCAGCAATGCTCGTACAAACGAGCGAGATACGTGTGTGTAGTAACCACCTTGCACACAAGCATGACCTGGTCCAACAGCTAAAACCAGTGTACCAAAATAGCCCCGAAAACGTCCTTCAAAACGATGCTTTTCGACTATACTGGGACAGATAGCTTCTCACGGACCGAAAGGTGCCGCATAATAGGCCGGATGTGCTCCTCGTCGATAGGAGACTGCGTAAGGAGTACATCATTAATGTTGCTATCTGTCACAACAGCAACATGCAGCGTAAGTATGCCGAAAGGGTGGAGAAATATGCAGCTCTGGCTCAGGAGCTCAGAGAAATCTGGAGACTGACCGAAGTGAATTTTTTTCCCGTCATCCTATCGGTCTCAGGCGTCTTCCCGACATCTCTACGCACTTCGCTTGACCGGCTCCACTGATGACGGTTATGCAGAAGTACTCTCTTCTTAATAATTTCAAGTTATGACATTATTACTCTTTTTTTTTTGCTATACTATTAGTCTACAGCATAGATTCCCAACCTTTTTTTGTCTATCGCCCCCTTTTCGAAAATAAATTACTTCACAAAAAAAACACACCGACTTTCGTTTCATAAATTCCCGTAAATTTGTATCAAAAGCCAAGACTCGGGAGATACTCTATGTTGCTATAGTACAGCCTTGACGAAAAGGAAAATAGGAAGGGAAGAAAAGGAACTAGGATGTCGAGTGAAGGTGCCGGTGCACATCCCGCTTGAATAGCTGCGACTTGTAGTTGTAGTCATGGGGGAAAACGAAGATGGTAGTCTGTTCCTCATTCGTACAGTTCGGCTCAAGAAGGATTCTTGGAATTTTACTGTTCTGCTAAATCTTGTCTTAAAAGCTAATAGCTTTTTTGGACTTTGTCCAACGCGAAAAATGCAGAAGTCCAACCCCTACCCAAATACGCGAATTGAATTCAAGTCTGGGTCTGATGTGAGCCTTGTATATTTAGCGCTAGGTCATATGGGGTAAAGAATATCATGCACCGATGCAGAAAGACCAAGCACTTCATCGCATTCCTCGCAATAACGAAGATGTGGTCCGTCCAACTAAGATTGTTGGATACCTGAACTCCTAAGATGTTCAAATTAGGAGAATTTGAAATACTCACGCCATGGATATTTTGCTAATCGTGATGTGGAAATCAATGTAAAAATAGTATTTTCTGTTAAATATTAAATATTAAAAATTTCTTCATTTACATAGCTCACTAAACGTGTAGAAATTGCAGTATTCTACAGAAACTGCAATTTTGAAGAAGCCCATACTCTCTGTACTACAGAAGGGCCTGTTTGAGAATTTAGATTTCAGTTTCTACAGTCGACTGCAATTTCTACGCGTGTAGATAACTTATATGGAGAATAAGAATCAAAATCCATGTAATGGGAGTGCTTTCTATTAAATATTATCATTATTTTCGAAAAACTTCCTCATTTACATAGTTAACTACACGCGCAAAAATTGTATACAACTACAGAAACTGAATTCTCGAACAGGCCCATAATCTTCAAGAAATGTAGTTATCTAAATATGTAGTTAATTACACGTGTAGAAGTTGATGTCGACTGCAGAATATGCAGTTTTGACTAATATTTGGAAGACTTTATGCAGTTTCCTTAATTAATTTCCTTCTTCGTATCTATATCAAAATGACAACATCAAATTTCTCAACACTTTTAGAAAATGTGGTTTAAAATTAATTTGAGAAGAACTCATTCACGAAGCGTGTTAACAAACATAGATTACACATTTATTATGTAAGTGAATTCTGTGTAAATATTTTTCACGTCAAATATTTTTTTACAATAAATATGCATTGTATATATATTATATATAATGCAGGGGATTTTCAGAAAAGCATTTGTTATTTACATAAGTAGTTTACTCCTCAATTCCTTATGTTAAGTATATGTAATGAACCTAAAACTGTGTAGAAAATCTGTGAAATAGAAATAGAAATAAATTATTTTCAGGTTCTTTGATGTTACATAATACATGTCCAGAGTGCAAAATAAAGCCCGGCGCACCCCGATGTGGTAGAGGTATAACGCTACACATTATAATAAATGAGACATCACCAACCAGAAGGCTTATGACTTTGCGGTATGCGGTCATTGTCACGTTCGCTGCATGTTGAATTTTACCG
>QYTT01094021.1:1867-14067 GCA_006980735.1 Dasypogon diadema | reverse complement strand
CGTACAGTTCGGCTCAAGAAGGATTCTTGGAATTTTACTGTTCTGCTAAATCTTGTCTTAAAAGCTAATAGCTTTTTTGGACTTTGTCCAACGCGAAAAATGCAGAAGTCCAACCCCTACCCAAATACGCGAATTGAATTCAAGTCTGGGTCTGATATGAGCGCTACGTCATATAGGGTAAAGTATTTCTTTTATCGATGTAGAAAGATCAAGCACTTCATCGCATTCCTCGCAATAACGAAGATGTGGTCCGCCTAACTAAGATTGTTGGATACCTGAACTCCTAAGATGTTCAAATTAGGAAAATTTGAAATACTCACGCCATGGATATTTTTCTAATCGTGATATGGAAATCTATTGTGAAAATAGTATTTTCTATTAAATATATATATTTAATATATAGAAATCTTTTAAAAATTTCTTCATTTACATAGTTTACTACACGTGTCGAAATTGCAGTATTCTACAGAAGCTACAATTTTGAAGAAGCCCATACTCTCTGTACTAAAGAAGGGCCTATTTGAGAATTCAGATTTCAGTTTCTACAGTCGACTGCAATTTCTACACGTGTAGATAACTTATATGGAGAACAAGTTTTCTAATAGTGGAATCAAAATCCATGTAAAGGGAGTGCTTTCTGTTAAATATTATCATTATTTTCAAAAAACTTCCTCATTTACATAGTTAACTACACGCACAAAAATTGTGTACAACTGCAGAAACTGAATTCTCGTACAGGCCCATAATCTTCAAAAAATGTCGTAATTTAAATAGTTAACTACTCGTGTAGAAATTTATGTTGACTGCAGAATATGCAATTTTTAACAGGTCCTATACGTTAAATACACGCGCAGAAATTGCAGCTAACTGCAGAAACTGCAACCTTGAACAGATTTTATGTCATACGTGATATATACGATGTTGACTAATATGTATTTAGAAGACTTTATGCGGTTTCCTTATTTATACACTGAATTTTCTTCTTCGTATCTATATCAAAATGACAACATCAAATTTCTCAACACTTTTAGGGGAAAATGTGGTTTAAAATTAATTTAAAAAGAACTCATTCAGGAAACGTGTTAACAAACATAGATTACACATTTATTATGTAAGTGAATTCTGTGTAAATATTTTTCACGTCAAATATTTTTTTAACAATAAATATGCATTGTATATATATTATATAAAATGCGGGGGATTGACAGAAAAGCATTTGTTATTTACATAAGTAGTTTACTCCTCAATTCCTTATGTTACGTATATGTAATGAACCTAAAACTGTGTAGAAAATCTATTTCACATAGCCCAAAAAATTTTTTATAAATTATTTTCAGGTTCTTTGATGTTACATAATACATGTCCAGAGTGCAAAATAAAGCCCGGCGCACCCCGATGTGGTAGAGGTATAACGCTACACATTATAATAAATGAGACATCACCAACCAGAAGGCTTATGACTTTGCGGTATGCGGTCATTGTCACGTTCGCTGCATGTTGAATTTTACCGCGTACCGCGCTAGGTTTGTGTGTTCCTTAATTACAGAAATGGCGAGTTGCTTGAAGTTATTACAATTACCGCTACCGCGTTGGTCTGAGTACAGTGATACATGGCAGGGGTAAAAGGCTCAATCGCTACCGTCACCGTCACCGTTACCGCCACCGGGTCGGTGTGCGCCGGTTTAAAAGGTAGTTTAGTTTACCGCAAGCTGTTGTATTATAATATAGTAATATTACATACATACATAACATACAGGGCTTTATACATATTTTTAATTGCATGACTGTAGATTTTACTTGCAAGACGTGCATGAGCTTCAATCTATTTTATTCTATATGAATTTTAGATATGAGTTTCTTCAATTCATGCATACAAATGTGAAGGCAATTTACAAAGAGTTCTAATCTGTATAAATTTGAATTTGAATCAAATCATAAAGAAAAGTATAAAGTAGGTTTTACCTTCTAAAAACAACCACTGGTGGTGGGGAAATGGACACTTTTGTAAAAATAATAAAAGTAATAAAGGGCTTATGTGCAAATGTGCGGGGGTTTCCTAACACTTCACTTTCTGTCGCCATCAACTCCCTTACCCGGATCGAAACAAGATTTTTTCCTTTTATACTGAAGACTATATCGTCAGCCTAATCCTAAAACCTCGTAAGTGCCAAAATTCAAATTTTACAGGGGAGCGGGAAAACTGCACAATTTATATAGTTACGAGCTTTTTAAACTACATTTTTAGGAGATTTCCCGTTTTTTCTAAATTTCTAAATTTACGTCATGGGTACCTTGCGGCTAGTGTTACTAACTGCGATCAAAAACACGAAATCATAAGAATTTGAGTTACGAGGGTTTAGTATTAGGCCGACGATATACAACAAACCATTTTGGCGTTAGAACAGGATAAAGGAGTTTTTGTTTAATAAACAAAGACATTATAGGGCTCACATGGCAATACTCTGCAGATGTTACCCGATTTCGTTCGTCTTCTGTCATGCTACTTTAATTCTAATAAAGTATCTGAGCTAATTCAAAACGCTTTCAATGTAGAAGAAATAGAGGCACTTTTTTATTTCGAATAGCTTGATGTTTCATATGGCAGCCCTACGAAGATATCCGATTTGACCTAATCAGCTTGATCTTCAAATTTTCACAACGTACCTGTGTACCAAACTTCAAGTCTCTAGCTTAAAAGCGATCTCACGTTATCGTGTGGATGGGCAAAAGGCAAAGTAATAAGAACTAAAGGAGGAACCCTAAGCGAAATTTTTCAATCATTTTTTAACACCAATCACACTTTCCACTAGATGTGCACGTTTGCCATAGCTCTAGTAGACTTATTTTTTGGGAACTGAAAATTGGGAACCAAAATAACTTTTTAAGTTTAATAATAACAACAACAAGAAGAGTTATAAATAAAGTATGCCTATTACCTGATTTCTCTTATCAAATATTTTGACTAAACTTGCCTGTGAAAGGATATTCCGTGAAACAGCCGATGCACTACATTTTGGCAGTTTGGTACAATACACGACATTTTATCGTTCTAATTTCACTACACACTTTAATGTGCCTTCCTTCTTATCACGTTTATTGTCTTAATTCACTTTTAATAACTTTTTCTGACGAAACACCTCACGATTTTCCAGTGAAAGTGACAGTTAAGGTATGTTCTTCTTACTGACGAAATTACACTCCCCCTTTCAGCTCCTTCACTTTGTCTATGAAAAAACAATGCTTCCTATTTCTTTAGTTGTTATTTCTTCGGCAGAAAATGGCGCCTTTTTGTTCCCCACTAACGGGTATATTGTTAATATTGTTATCGTTAATACTTTTAGACTTAAAAAACGTTTGCTTAAACCTGCATCAAGGGAGTCATTTTTTAAGGTATTTTCTAAGCTCAGGAGACAAACCTACGGCGTACACAGTACAGCTTAGGAGGGGGAAATTAGGGAAGGGGAAGATTGGGAAATTATCCCATGCCAACAGAGGAGAATATCTGGAGACGTGCGCAACTCGGCCACCGGCATGGATCCTACGATCACGAAGATCTAGGCACTTCTATCTTATAGAAATACAGATTTTCCTATTAAGTTAGTAAAAACCCCGGGACTATAAAACACAAGCCATGAAGTAGGATTTGCACATGTGCGAAGTAGTTTTTTTGATGTATCTTTAAGAGCTAAACTTCGATAACAACTTTTTTTTTCAAACTTTCCATCTGTTACCAAGCTATTCAGCACAGAATATATTGACGCACATGGTATAAATTTCTTCTGTTCACAATTTCTATACTCTCTAGACTTAAATGATATAAAACGTGCGAAAAATTTTATTCTCATTAGTATAGTTCTTTTCACCGAACATGTTCTGCAAATTCTTACTGGCTTTGCCAACACTCATCTCCATCGGACATTCGAGCCCTATCTTAGGAGGCGTAGATGTAGGAGAGGTCCATCCAGTTGATAATGGTGCCAGTAGTGTAGTCATTACTGGACAAAATCAGTTCCCTTTTATGGCGAATTTGAAGATTTATAATATATATCCAAGCACTACTGGCAACAGACGCGGAGAACTGTCTTGCGGAGGGACCATAATTGCAGCTGATATGATTCTAACTGCTGGACACTGTCTCAGTAAATCTCCTTATAGAGCCCACATATATGTTAGAGTTGGTATGGTTCATTTTGGTTACGAAAAGGGGACAGCGCCAGGATATTGGACAAGTGACTATGTCGTGAATGAAGGCTACCTACAAGAACAGAGTTTATCAAAGCATATCTCGTTATATTCAATAAGTGATATTGCTATCGTTTGGCTTAACGTTAATTTAATATTCGGACCGAATGTGCAAAAAGCAAGGATAAATGCAATTGAAGAAAGCTTGGAAGGTAAGCAAGGTTGGATACTTGGTTGGGGTATTGATGACAATGGAAGACATGGGCATATGCTTCAAAAGGCGTCCACAGGTGTAATTTCAAATTTGGAGTGTCAAAAAATGCTTCCGGGAGCGGTAATTCTTCCTGATATGTTCTGCCTCTTATCAAATACTAGAACTGCAGTTACATGTGTCGGAGATTCTGGTGGTCCTTTTGTAAGTGGTGGTGTAGTCTATGGAGTATCATCGTTTGGCGCCGCCCTTAAAGTAAATGGTAAAATAAAATGCAACCCAGCTCTACCAGAAATATTTACGGATATAGCAATGTATAAGGAATGGATTAGGGAAAAGTTTCAAGAAAGAAAAGTTATGAGAAGGGCAAGTTGTGTGAAACCCTTTAAAGTGTAAAAGTATAAATAATTTTATTTTTTCATGTTGTTTCATTTTTTGAGCAAATCTCTTCTGTTTGGCGAATTTGGAAAGTTGCTGCACCGGTCGAGAAGTGTAAAGTGTTTAGAATACATTGTTGGCTGTTGATGTTCTTGTTAAGTTGTTAATTGATGATTCAGTTCAAAATGTTACGATATTGATCTTGAAAGTTCTTTTTATTCTTTATTCTATATGATTCTCTTTCCTTTCTTTTTGCTGCTAATTACACAGGAAGGTTTTGATGATCTTGTTGGTAAGTGTTGTGAATGTTGCCATCTCAGTTTCTTAAACTTGAGTGCTCCAGTTTTCTCAGAATTGTCGCGGCTGTTGGTTAATTGCGTTGATTGTTGGAGGTGATTTAATCTGCGGTCCATTCTACTTAGCCAATGTTACGCTAAGATGTTTAAGACTCAAGTTGTTGGACTTACAATAATTCCATTTTAATGCACGTAATATCTATCCCAAAAATCCATATTGTTTTTGTGACCGAAACCTGGCTTGATCCATCAATTGATAATTTACTTATGGAATTGTCTGAGTTTTAGCTGTTTAGAAATGAACGTGTTTATCGTCCATCATATGTTCGGTGTAATATTCCTCTACCGGCAACTAAATGTTCTAAAAGTTCTTCTAATGAATTCCTATTAATTGAAGTTGCAGGTAGAAATTGTCTCATAGGTTGTATCTATAATCCTTCGCACACCAAAATCGAGGATTTATTGAAATCGCTAGTGATTTTAATGTTGACCTTCTTAAAAATAATAATTAGGCTACTGTTTTTGCCAATAACTTTTCTACAGTTGGCTTGAGGGTTGTTAACATTCCAACACGTTTTGATCCGCAATCTCCACCTTCGTTCCTGGATCTTTTCATTATTAATGATCTTAATGACATCTTTTTCTGTAACTAGATTTCTTCGGGATTTAGTGACCATGATATGAGTATTAGCATTTTTGATTGGAACTCAAAGCTCCACCTTCATCTATAGAAATTTTAAAGGAATTGATATGGATAGTCTTGCTTGCCAGGCAGCTACCATGTATTGGTCTTGTGTACTTTATATCCCTTGTCTGGATGATAAAATTAGAATAATACTCGAGTTATATGATTTTCATGTTCTCTTAACAGTTGGACGCTCTGTCCGTCGAGCCAATGCCTGGTGGAATGATGATATAAAGTCCCGAGAAGTTGTGGCGTAACACTTGAACGATGGATATTGCTGGTGAAAAGGTTGACGAGTACATGGTTGACTCTGATGAGCTAAATAAATTTTTCACATCTATTTTCCTTCATGGCATTGATGCTTCTGCGACATTTAGTTTTAGAACGATTAATTGTGATGACGTCATGAATGCTAACCGGATCATCATATATAAAGTCGAATGCATTGGATCTCGACAATATAAATTTTAGGTTTTTGTTAATGATAATACCGTTTTGTTCTATTCCGCTTGTCAATATCTTTAATAGGTGTATTATATCGTGTTATTTTCCTGAAGTTTGGAAATCTGCAAAAGTAATTCCTGTTCCTAAGATGTAACGTGCCCCCAGAATTTCAAGTCCATAAGCATCCTACCATGTATTTCTAAGATTGTTGTAAAGCTACTATATGATCAGATTATTGCACATGTTGTTCAGCATAAACTGCTTACCCTATTCCAATCTAGATTTAAGAGAAGTTGTTGTACAGCACTATTGAAAATTATTAGTTCTGCTCTCATGGCCTTAGACCACAGTAATATATCCATTCTAACCTTTTTTAATTTTTCGAAGGCCTTTTATTAAGTTCGTACAATGCTGGTGTGTAAAAATTGTGTTCTCAGTTTGGAATTGATTATCATGCTCTTAGGCTTATTTTCAGTTATGTATCTTGTCGTCATCAAGTGGTGCTTTGAAATAATTTATTTTCCAATGTTTGTAATATTTCTAGCGGTGTTCCACAGGGATCCTTATTAGGTACTCTCTCTATTGGTAAATCATCTGACATCATCAAGTTTACAATTCGGTGAAATGTATAATGTATGTATGCTGATGTTGTACTCTTTATGTCATCTAAATTCTGCCTCTGAGTGCATGTCTAATATTCATGATGATCTGGATCCCATCAAAAAGTGTGCTTCGTTAAACAAACTAACTTAAAACCCGAGTCAGTCACAATTGTTAATTGTTACCAAAAGAGTCACTGACATTACTAACTTTCCTAGTGTGCAGATAGGTTATGTGCCAATCAAGTATGTGAATACCGTAAAAAATCTAAAATCTAAATTTTTAATAGAAATGCTCACTTGGTATGACCATGTATGTCAGGTAACTGATAAGATATATGACTCTCTTCGCACATTATGACACTCGATATTTTTTACTACCTAAACCTAGACGCCTAAATATAGCACAATTTGTATTTTGACTTTAATGTTAAATCAAAACAGATTCCTAAAGAGTTATCATAATTACAAAAATATAAATTACGAGCCAATTATATGTAAATGCCAAATGATCCCATGGGACAGTGTGTGCTTGGCTGGCTTAGGTGACAAGAAGGGTAAGATTTTTACCAATTTTATAACAAACCTCTTCCTGAACGGACGTATCGCAATAAAAGTGCATGACTGCTCCTATCTTACTCAAGATATATTTAATCTAATGGCGGAACAAGATTTCTTGTGTTGGATATACAAAACCACCTCAATGGAAATGTATCATATGTATAAATATGTGCGTAAAAAAATTAATGCTGTCATAATTTCTGCATAATGACGTCTCAATTTCTTAAAGCTTGGAAGCAAGCTAATGTATTACTTATTGCAAAAAAATCCTGAAGTTCTGATCTAATTTTTTGAGTCGTGTGATTATCGGCCGATAAGCCTGCTTGGGTTTTTCGCCAAAGTTTTTGTAAAAACTAATTTATTCAGGTGATAGAATATATAACCGAGAATAAATTGCTATCAAAATGGCAATCTGGATGTCGGACCTACCATAGCTGTGAGACTAAAATGTTGGAAGTTACATGGCACATTCATGAAGCATTCAACAGTGATGAGTTAAGTATTCTGGTCCTGTTCGATTTGAGCAAGGCTTTCGATTCCATAAGTCGTGAAAATCTCTTAGCTATATCTTCGATGAAGTTTTCTTTCTCATCATCAATGCAATGCAATAAGTCTTTTTAGTAATATCCTCGCTGGCCGTAAAAAGGTTGTCAAGGTTCAAGACACTTTCTCAAACACTCGGCCGATCGCTTCCAGTATACCGCAGGGATCAATCCTTGAACCGATCCTGTTTATCTTATACATTATTAATTTTCCTGATCTAATTTATGATGCTTTACTTAATCAAACCGATAAGTTTGTTGGAGGACATTGAACGCTTAAATCGAAATAAATCAAAATGTTTAGCCGTTTATAGAAATAAAATAAGTTCAATCTTAAAATTTTCTACGCAAATTCTGTTTAAGGTTTCGATAGCGTCTCCCACGAGTACATTCTGGCTGCTCTTAAATCATTTGGAGTCCCGTCTAGGTTGCTTGAGATCATCCGGAGGTTCTACAGGGACCCTGCTATTCTGATTAAGCACCAAGGGCAGATCCTGCCTTCTGTCTCGTTTCGTCTGAATGTCAGATACCACAGTCCTTTGTCAGGTATGCTTTACGGCTTTGCCCTGGAACCATTGTTGATAAATCGGTTGGTAGTTGCGGGAGGGGAGTATTCAGTTCACCTCCTATAAACCAGTGTGAGGCCTCTCGTGCTGGCGTATACGGACGACTTGATTATTTTCGTAACCAGCGGCGAGGCTTTTCCTTCAGCTCGTTGTGCAAGGTCATTTGTATATAAACAAAATAGTAGTGGCCCAAAACTGGAGCCTTGTGTGACCCCACAGCTCCCCACAGCTAAGGAATAGGAGAGCTGAAAGTGCATCCTCCATTTTCACACGTTAGTAACGACTGAGTAAAAAGTCTAATCATGCCAGTAGCTGAAGGTAAGATATTAAAATAATACGGGTATCGTAGTTTATAAAATCGAGCAGAACAAGTATGGTCATACGATTATTACCAAGAGCCGGATGTCGTATATAACCTTGAGCATTGCTGTCTTGCAATTGTCAGAAGGCTAACTGCCAACAGGATACGAGACTTTCCTGGTTAATGAAGGAGAAAATCTGGTTGTACATTAATTTCTTTTTTAATTTTGCTTATCAAGTTTGCTACCAGCCTCTCATATATGCGACGGCTGATTTCTTGTATGTGAGCGCAGCGCTGCAATGGTGTGACGTGTTTACCTTTTCAGTTTATTACAATGCGTCGCACTAATTTTACATCGAAACAGTTGTAATGGGCTACAAAACAACAAAATAAACGTAGGATGTCCATAATAATGGCATTTTCTCGAGCCTTTCCGATTCCAAATCTTTATCTCCGTCTTCGTTGCAACAAATTGTGATATCCGATAATAAACGCCGCAAATTCGATTCCGATTGTATGGAGGCTTTGCGAGACTTGAAAATATGTTTATTGAACTGTCAACGTCAAAACTGCTGCGCTGAGCAAAAGTAAATATGTTTGTAGCAAAATTGCTGGCGGAGAAATAAATTACAATACAGAATTCTTTGAAACATGCTTGATATAAGCTAGATATCATTTTTTTTTCTTGCTAACCCGCGGCACAACATTCTTCTTTTTCAGGAACACTACTCTATTTCTTACGTCAACTAGATCCACTTGAAAAAGTCTATTGACACAAATGGTAAAAACGATTTCTGCTTACAATTCCGAAGCAGTCGAGACTTGACGGATATAAAATGTGTGTAGAATGTTGTTCTCATTAGTACATATATATCTTTATGCGGAGAATGTTTTACAAACTTCTACTGGTTTTATCAACAAGGCTCTCCACCGGACATTCGAACCCCATCTTAGGAGGCGTAGATGTAGGAGACATCCATCTAGTCAACAATGATGTAGTAGTTACTGGCCAACATTTTTTCCCTTTTATGGCGCATTTAACAATCTTTCATATGTATGAGAGCTATGCTAGCAGAAACGACGAAGAAAGTTTTTGCGGAGGAACCATCATTTCAACTGATGCCATTCTAACTGCTGCACACTGTCTCAGCAAATCTACATATAGAGCCCACATATATGTTACAGTTGGTGTGGTTCATCTTGCTTACGAAGGGCTGAGAGCACCGGGCTATTGGACAAGCGACTATGTCGTGCACGAAGATTACCTAAAAACATATCCTTTGACCGAGTATAGCGCAGTGTATTCAGTGAATGATATTGCTATCGTTTGGCTTAACGTTAATTTAGTATTTGGACCAACTGTGCAAAAAGTAAAGATAAACGAACTTGAAGGAAGTTTGCAAGGTATACAAGGATGGATACTTGGTTGGGGTATTGATGACAATGGAAATTATGGACGTATGCTTCAAATGGCGTCCACAGGTATAATATCCAATGAACTTTGTCAACAAATGCTTCCGGGAGTGGCAGTTCTTCCTTATATGTTTTGCCTGTTGTCAAATACTAGAACAGCAGTTACATGTAACGGAGATTCTGGTGGTCCTTTTGTAAGTGGTGGTGTTGTCTATGGAGTATCATCGTTGGGCTTCCGCTATGAGGAAGATGATCAAATGAAGTGTGACCCAACTGTGCCAGAAATATTTACGCATATAGCAATGTATAAGGAATGGATTAAAGAAAAGATTGATAGGAAAAAATACAAGAAAAGAGAAGATTGCATAAAACGCTCTTAAAGTGCAAATACAAATTCACCGCAAAGAAAAGAAAAACAAAATAAATAGTAAGCAACTTTGTGTTTTCATCCCCTTTTATTTTCTGAGCCTTGTTTTTTTTTTGTACTTCCCATCCATGATATATTGCTTTTATCAGTTCGCCCACCTCCAGGCTCGTGCAATTGATCTTAGAATATATTCAATCTACTTTATTCTATTAGTTGTTGTATTCTGAGGAACCAAATTCATTGCTTAAATAAATAATTGGCCAGAAAATTTTGTAGATATGATTCTAAAGCAATTACTTAAGAAACAACTGGGGCACAACAAGATAAATTAAATTAAAAATTTAAGAAACCTCCGAAACGAAACTGGAGATTTGAGTTCAAACTCAAATAAACTTGTGATGAGAGGTGAATATCCGAGAAACGGATGAACCGATTTCCATTAAGCATGGCTAAGGACCATCTCACATATACCAGCTTTCAAACAAAAAAAAAACGCATTGAAATCGGTTCATTCGTTCTGGAGCTATGATGCCGCAGACAAAGGCTTCAAACTTCAGACACTCCTGTTTTTATGTTGGGGATTAAAAATTGAGAGGACATATCGTCAGCAACTAAAGTCGGGACATAATAAACGCCTACTGGATCAAGCGCTCTTCACCGAGAAAGAGTTGGGCATCGCTGTTGTCTCACTCCGTAACAGGATGGCTCTGAGTGACCTGAGCTGTCACGGCGGTGTCAGTATAGAGGTCCGTACTGGGACCCAACCTATATGTAATGCTGCTATGATATGTCAGAGGAGATGCGACTGATTGATCACGAATTGTCCTTTGCAGTGGCCAAAACACAGGTAGTCACCTCAGAAGGAGACAGGTTAAGACTATTCTGCCCCTAGAATTGGGCGGAGAGCAGGTGTTAATGAGGCCTGTGACCAAGTATTTGGGATGATGATTAACTCGAAGTTCACCTTTGTATAGAATAGATCTGGTGTGCAGAGTGCGGCTAATAATCGCGTTCCTGAACAGGATCAATGGCCCGAAATTGAATAAACGACGGCGTTAAGTAAACTCTCTCCTGAAAACAAGTTCACTACTTAAGCTACTTCTAAATCAATTTATACAAATTGCTATCATACCTACTGACTAGTCATGACCTTCCTCATCAAGAGCCTAGATGTAAATATGATATGAAAACTAAATCGCCTACGATTACATTTTAAGATAAAGGAGTGCGGGTATAATAACTAATTTGCGATTTTATCAACGCTATTACAGTGAGAAACTAAGATAAATTAGATGAAGCTGGATATCTGGAAATCCCATTTACTAAAGGTACATACTTTATACAAATCTACCACTGTTTTAATTACTAAATAACTAAATAAAATGACTGCTATGATCACGTGTATATAAGTAGAGACTATTTCCTAAGTGCGATGTATATTTAGTCGCTAAACCTTGGCAACACAATTTTTCATTCTCAATAGATACATTTCTATACGTGCAACGGAGTACACGAAACTTTCCATTGTCAGGTATATCAATCCAGACAATAGACTTTATTGACACAAATGGTGTAATTGTCGACTGTTCACAATTTCGAAACTCCTGATAATTGAACGATATAAAATGTGCGCAGAATTTTGTTTTCGTTAGTAC
>QYTT01094020.1:16838-39098 GCA_006980735.1 Dasypogon diadema | reverse complement strand
CGAAGCCATTATTTTTACCAGGTGTGCTGTGTGTGTGTTGGTGCCGCGCATTCCTCTAATACCCGATAAACTTCCATTTGACTTTAAGAGACTGCAATTTCCCCTCAAAGATTGCTTGTTATGACGATAAATAAGTCTCAGGGCCAAACTTTAAAATACTCTGGCGTAGATTTAAGGGAAGATTGTTTCTTGCACAGTCAGTTTTACCTTATTTGCTCACGCGTGAGCTCGCCCACGAGCCTGGTAATATTAATACCGCCCAAAATAAAAATAAAAAATATTGTTAATTTGGAAATCCTCTAAAAAGCAATTAAATATTTACTCTCCCACGGCGTCATAATTACCACGCACGCAAAGTTACGGGCAATAACTATAATTCCATATATATATATTTCCGAAAAAACAGAGTACCGCGCGGACGATGTCGCGGGTAAAAGCTATTTTTTATAATATATAGACATCTCTGAAAAATATTATTGTAAATGTTTTTATGTGAAACAATTTTTGGAGTACAGAGATTACGTATGATATATCTACCATTTTGTGTTAGCACTGGAAAGGAAGATTTTAATGTGATAAAAAAAAATTAAAATTTTTATATGGAAACCTTTTCGTTTTAAGGGAAAAAAGCGATTTTTATCTGATGTAGCTATGGCATTTCGCATACTTTCGTATTTGGTCTTTGTTTTTTAAATAGGCACCTATCTACCAAATTCCAATTCTCTAGCTTAAAGCGTTCTTCAGATAGCGCGTAGACAGACGGACGAACAGCAAGACAGACAAGCGGGGAACAAGAAAGACAAACAGACAGCTCGGAATCTATTAAACGATTTTTTCTCGCTTCCATTAATGACCATATAGTTCATGACCGTGTAACATGAATATTTTTATGTATTAAAAACGTTTTATCAAAGCTATAATACCAACATCTAGGGTATAAAAATGTGTCCGTCATATTGGATGCGCCGTCTTGGATTCGCAAAAGCTAATGTCACATTTGTAAACAGCAACTCCAGAAACCATAATATTTGTCATTTCGTAAGCACTCCGTCAACCCTATCCGCCATATTGGAATCGCCATTTTGAGTTCTAAAAGCTAGACTCTAGATTCGAAATCAGCGATCTAAAAATTATATATAGGCTTATCTTCATGACAATCACGAAGCTTTTGAAAAAACTGATATATTTAACCGCCAAATTTGATCGCCTTTTTGAATTATTAAAAGTTAATGTTAAATTTGTAATCAGCCACACCAAAAACCTGTATCCCCGCCATTTGGCGAATATTCCACTGACATTAGAAAAGTCTTGTCGAAATATGGCTCTATATATGCGTGTTTTCATGACGATCGCAATAATTTTGGGTTTACATCTCCCACTTTAATAAGTAATTATATGAAGTGGCTGGTAGCTAGCCTTTTCTTTATAATTCTTCATAAAATTCTTGCTGCTATTTACTTCCACTTTCTCGTTAAATATATTTTCCAAAAAGCCTTTAGATTTTAAATTCCTATTTTATTTGTTTTTAATATATAAATTATTTCAACACACTTTCTCACTATAATCTCTTATATAAAAATCAAAATTATCCAGCAAAATACTTTTTTAATATTAATGAAATTCTCAGTTAAAAATTTTTAGCTATGAACTGAGTTTCTAGAGCTTTTACAATCTGAATGAAAACCTCTAAACATTAAAGCTTTTATTTTATCTTTGACACAAACAATTCAGTGTAGACTCAATTTCATTGAAAGTTTTATGCAAAGTAGATGTGTGTCTGAGATGAATGAAAGTTCAAAGTGTTCATGTTCTAATTGAAAAATTATTCCGACATTTTTCGACTTAAATTAAAATTAATAACGATAATAAAGAAAAAAAGGTGGTTCTCAAACGTAAAAGGACTGCAGATAAATGTTTTACCCAATTTGTTGAATCGTTGCTAGATCTAGAAGGTGTGCTTGCTGCATCCCATGAGGCCTTCTTTTGTTGCAAGGGCGTCGTAGAGTGCTTGTAGAATTCGGTTGAGAAGTCGCTGACACCTAACTTGGGCAAAGATGAAGCCCACGAAAGTCCCACTGAGGTGCCTTTTTCCGCTATTTCTTGTTGTTGACCGCCTGCTAACCTGAAGCAGAGGCAGCTACAAATGCACAATTCAGAGTGTTGGAGGTATTCTTTCCGAATTGCGCCCAAAGCCAGACTCAGCTCCGGGTAAATAGGGGTAAGGTGTCCTGCCAGGCAATCGGCTTTGTTTTTAAACCCTGTTTTGAAGTAGGTTCGTAGGATCAAGGTTATTCTAGCATTTACGATTGTAACGACCAAGCTTCTCTGATTCTGCCGGCTGCGCCAACTGTTATATGCCGGAGTTTAATAACTTCCAGTGGTCTGCTGCGCTTGACTATAGTGCCTGGAGGTCGTGAGAGGGCAACCAGCAAAACACCAACAAATCGGGAGTTTATTTAACACTTTTTATTTTCTGCTTTACACCTTTTCTCGCTTAAGTCTATTGAGAAACTGAATTCGCACTTTTTCTTGCTTACATCTATTGAAAACTAATCCCACACTTTCTTCTTAAGTCTATTGTCTATTGAAAACCTAAATACACATTTTCTCTTCTTGCTGATTCCGAACCTACCAGTTACTATTTTTTGTTGTCATGAAAACACTTGTGTAATGCTAAGGGGCAACCGCCCTTCAAGAAGGTTTAAGTCCGACTTCCATCTGAACTTTTATTACTCCAAAAGGGAACTCCAGTTTTCTTTTCTTGCAGACTTTAATCGCTACTTGGCTGCATGTAACTTGATATGCAGCCTGTGCATATGCTGCCGGCAATTATCAAACATTGGTTCGTGGAAATGTTTTCTTTACTGTGAAGACAACTGATCTCCACGTTTTGCCATGAAGAGTTTTATCAACTCAGAATTCTTGTTATGGGGTTTCGTCTGCGATTAATGTTTGCGTCCGAACTTTGCGTGCGAATTGGGGTTTAGGATTGTTATTTAATAATTGTTTAATTAATTTGCAAATTGAAGATATTTTAAAATATGGCCAAATGACTTAATTTGACGAAACCCTGGGTTTTATAATGCAACAAACGTGAGTATCTTAAAGAATTTTTTACCTCCACTCCGCCTCCACTTCATAAACTTTCTTTAATTTATATTTTAAATTCATTATAACTTTACCTGTTATTTTTTGTTTTTATGTTTTTTATATACCTAGTTTCTGAGTTAGTACGTAAAAAGTATTATATATCAGCCAACAATAAAGTTAGTACTGCTTATCAGAATTTACATACAATTGTCACTTTTATTTACATTGTACATTATACATTAAAATAAGATTTGGAATATTTTTGGTGGCTTTTGTATTGAACAATTTTTCAGAACATGAAAGCTCTCATTTTAAAATACCGAAACAAATGGTTTATGAAAAGGATCAAGCTCGAGATCTCCACCAAGTAACCCTTTGGAAAGAGTTGTCCGATTTAATATATTTTCTGCCTTAAAATTGACATATTTTGGACAGCATAGTCTATAGGTCCCTACTTTTATTCTGTTTTTGGTATGTTGCATAATTTTAATCTCAAATGTGCATTAAGCTAGCTGCGTATTCTTAAAAATTGTGTGCGAGAGAGAGAGAGAGAGAGTTTGAAAATTATAAAGTACAGACGAAAAATTTCAATTCTCAATGCGGATATTTTAAATCTATAATTTTAAAAATGAGAGATATTGACAATTTTGTACGTTTAAAAACAATTTAATATTTTTTAAATATTGATATAAAATCAAGCAATGATGAAGAACGAATGGCTTTGTGTTTGGCTAATTCTACACAGCAACAAAATATACTAAATACAAATACGTCACTGCAATTTTAAGAAAGTACCTGTGTGCGAAGTTTAAGGCATCTACTTCACAAAACTTTTGCATTAGCTGAAAAAACTACTTTTTATTCGATATAATTGTAGGTAACCCTATGAAGAAGTTGTCAGATGTAGTGTATTTCCGAATTTGGTCTTTCAATTTTAATAACGTATATATGTACCCGATTTCAAGTCTCTAGCCCAAAGCACTCTTCAGTTAACGCGTGTACAGGCAGACAGAGGAACAGCTGTAAAACGATTTGTTTTTGTTCCCCATTAATGGTTACGCAGTTTGTCTTTTTGTATCTTAAATATTTTAAAACGTTACAAACGTTTTCTTAAAGCTATAATACCCTACACCCTTTCTCTTCAGAGCTCTTTACCACTAGAATAAAATTTGAAGGATAACGTGTGAAGAAACTCCATGCATGCCAGAAAGCAATAATTAATTATGTATTCCAGTCTACTTTTGTATGTATTCATCATGTACAAAAATACATAGGTAGCTTTGACGCACAATCAAAAAAAGATACCTGTACTAATTACGACACAAAGAAATGCAGGTACATATAAAATTTCGCAAGATTACTGATTTTGGATATAACGTCCAATGATTGTAAATTAATTTCCACAAAATGAATCCCTATATAGCCCCGCAAAATTGTTAAAAAAATATGTTCAAAATGAAATACCTGCTTAAGTTATTCTGATGATTGTAAAAAATTCTGGAATTACATATCTGAGCGGCTGATTATTTTGAAAGTGAAGTAAGTGCATTTTCATAACCATAGGAAAATTATATTTTAAAGGAGCATTTTTACTAAAATTGATAAATGCGATTTACCCCACTTTTAAATTAAACAGCTTATATGTACGTAAGCATCTAAATAAAAAGCGTACAAATATAAAGCCACGTCGTAGTTAAAATGTTTCAATTGTAATTTACAAATGAGGACTGAAGTCATATACACGATAAGAAAATTTCAAAACGTATTGTTATTTGCATTTCGCCTATTGCGTAGTTATCAGGTATTTAGACAGATGGAAATTCGAATAGCTTTCGTTAGAACACCGCAGTTTTTGTGGCGTTAAACCACCTCTGCTTTTATATAAAAGGTCGATCGGCTCAGAGTACGACAATACGTTGTGTGAAACTTGAATTAATACTACCAGCATGAATTTGCTACTAATTTTCCATATTTCAACCATTTTAATGCTAAGTTACGCGCCTCAGAATGTTAATAGTAGTTTCATGGATTTTATACACGGTGTAGGAAACGCTTTTTCAAAAGTTGTAACCGGCGTTGGTAAGTTTGCGACCGAGCTCTTTAAAGTATCGCCTATTGGTTTGATAACGAAACCTTTACTACAAAAATTAACTCAACAAGAACAAAAACAACCTCAAACATATCAAGTTCCCCAGCAGTATGAAGCTGCTCAGTTCTCATCACCTGTTCAATATAATCAACCTAATCAATATCAATATCAGTATCCGGATCTCGCATATCAATATCAGTACCCCACATATCAAGATCAGTACCCTACATATCAAGATCAGTACCCCACATATCAAGATCAGTATCCCGCGTATCAATATCAGAATCAGTATCAAGATCTACAATATTCTCGTCAGAAAAGATCAATAGGCATCTTACTACCCGCCATTGCGCGTTTTATGCCTCACAAATTGTTTTGTAGCATCTTAGGATGTCATTCGTATACAAAAAAGAGACGCGAGTCAAAGGTACTGAACCATTTTGGGGTGAAGTTTCTTAATTCGTCTTCAAAAGATCCACAAACATTTGTCGAACCAGTTGTTACAAGGGTAGATGCAAAGCTGCAGAAAGTGCAACAAGATATGCATTATTTTGAAGAATGGAGTAAAGCAAAGGCTAATAATTACTCTGAAGAGAGTAAAAAAACTTCAGTTAAGAATTTGTCCGATAAAATTATATCTTGTGCCCAAAGAGCCCTTGAAAATTGTGAGGGGAAGGAAGTTTTACCAGAGCATTTAATAAAATCAGAAGGAGAAAAAAGGCGTGAAAATACGGAGGATGTTGCGAAAGCCTTAAAGCTGTTTTTAGAGTATTGTAAGCACAACATAGTGTTAACAGCTAACTGTTTTTCTAGAGTTGTGTTAAACGCATATATGGAAAAAAATAAAATTGACAAATTATCTCAAGATAAAATACATGATACTGCCCTGGACCCAGGATATAGAGCGGGTTGTATTATCAATGTGTTCGATTTGACCAAGTCTCAAGAAATCGTGGAACAGGCTGTTGACCGAGGCCAAAATAATTATCAGCCATGTTAATAACGACATTTTAAAATCTTCTTAAGCATTTATATTATTATTAATTTTATTTATTCAATATATTAGAAAAACACGTTGTAATTCTATGTATTGAATAAATATATTTCGCTACCGACGATTTGCAATTAAAGTCTTACATAAAGAGTAATAGTACTGATGTAGTAATTAATAACTATACTCCTCTTCCAGAATGTGGTTGTTTCTAGGAGCAATAACAGAATTTGCTTTTTCTGTGTTTTCAATAGACTTAGCTTTAAAAATAAAATAAAAAGTCTGTCTATACTATAGCCACATCTTGATGTTTGTGCTTTTTTCTGTTAACAGTAATAGAATAATAATCCTAAGGATCAGCTAGTTAGAATCTAATTTGTGCCCGCATATCCCTGGGAATTATGTGGGATATTTTATTAAAAACTACTGTTCAGTTGTAAAAAGAATTAATAAATACTTATGATAATTGAAAAACTACAGTTTTACTTTATAAATCGCTTGGATCCAGTTTATTACTGCTGTTAGATTATAAACGTTCGAAGAATGTCGAAGCATACTTCTGACTTCGGAACATTTTTTCCCTTTATTAGATCGCCGTGTCGGAGAGTTCCTTAATCTCTACGTCTTTTGTTAATTCGAGCATTTGTTTATAGGTTATGCTGCCTCTGACGATTACCCTCCTGTTCGGCAAGGTGTATTTTCCATGCACTGTCTACATGTACCATCCCCTAGAACTCCCATCCTTTTGAGGTGACATCCAAAGCTATCGTGCCCATAGTAGTTAAAGAAACTAACCATCCCAGCTTGCGTCGCTCCATTCTTAGAACTTTCGTTCTAGTCATTTTATACGACAGGCCAATTGCTTTGTTAGTTTGTTGACATGTTTTCATTATTTCCAATCCATTTCGGTGTCTGTTTACGACTTATTTCTCAATTAAGTCCTTCACCTTGCCTTGAATTTGGAACTCCATTGCCACCCCCAGCTTAACCAGGGCGTAAGCTTTTTCGTTCCCTTCAATCCTATGTGTCCTCTAAACCAACAAAATCTTACCTCTTTTTATGCGGTACACACATTGAGTTCTTGACACATTTTACCGCCAGGGATGAATTTATCACCAAACGATCCATACAAGTGACCACTTAATTGTTCAGTGTAATGAAAATTTTACCTCCCTGCACCTGACCTCCATTTTAGTAGTTCAACGCATGAACTTCAGTCACCTGCCCTGTCGTCAATCATATGAGCCCTGAACCGTAATTTTTGGCCTAGTAAATTTTTCCTCTAAAATTTCTTATTGACTGATGCAGAGTAAATGGTTTTATTAACTAAATTTATTTAACAATATAAGAAATAAAAAAAAACACCTTTCGAAAAAAATTCAAAAAGAGGAATTATTTCATTCTCAGGGAAACTCCACCCGTTTCAAAACGATTTCTGCTCCGAGAGTACTTTGTGAGCAGAAACGACGGACGACTCGAATACGCTATAAGACTTTGTGATACTTGGAATTTTAGCTATTTTCAAGCTTAAGTATGACGTGCTGAACACTTTACGCATAGTTGTTATAAATCATTTACAATTATGGTACGAGGTAAACCAATTTTTGAAGACGAAAATGGAGTTATTGTTGAATTACAGCAAAACGTTAAATTGGCGCACAAAATTTCAGAAATTATAAAAGTATTTCAGCCAAGTGTACGTAGTATTGTGAAATTGTTTAGGAAAACGGCTTATGCGATCTGAAATCTTAAAAAAAATGAGAAAAATTCAACGAGGAACATGACAGCAGTTATTAGTCGCATGGTGTGATGAATTTGGAAAAAATTTCTCCAGGACATTTTGTTGAAGTTGCAATTAAAAAACAGGGTTACAGTTTTAACAAGGTATAACAAGAAAAGAAGTTATAATTGGTTCAGACCAATTATGTTACACTCTAGGTATAGAGGAGAAAATAACCGTTTAGCGAATTTTCCCCGACTAATTATTCTTAAGTATCTGAAGCTGACCTTCAAATATGCAGACTAGCCAATTATCCGCAACCTGTGTGGAAGCATCTTTTAACACCACGCCAATGAAGAGGAAAAAGCTTTAAAAACTACCTGCATATAATTATAAATAAACAAGTGAAAATAAATTGTATGTTTAAATATTATTTAGTATACTTTTAGTAACTTTTATATTTAACAATTTTGTAGAACAGGAAAGTTTTTGTTACATGAAAATAAAATGGGTGCGACGGATCTATTCACACTGCCAACTTCCCATTTGGTCATTTTGTCTTGCTTTCAAAAGTTTAATTGTTCTAAAAAAATCGCCAATTCAAATTTTTTGTAAATTTTATGTTTAGTACATTTGTAACTATTTTCTTGCATAATTCTCTATTAAATTATCCACATTTTAAAAGTTAACTCCCTAAAACAGATATTTTTCAAGAAATTAAACATTGCGTGGATCAAAATTTTATGTTGCTTAAAAAAATTAAATTTTTCGATACGCAAAAATCTTTCAAAACAATCGTAAAATTATAAACATGAAATTCATTCTATGATATTATGTAATTCATTTTAATGCTACGCGGAGATTTCTTAAAGTAAACATAAACCCCAGTGAATGGTAAACGTCATAGGATTCACTTAGAAGTAAACATAATGCTCGATATAGAATTCATAAAAATAAGACTGCGATTGATAAACATCATGAGATCATCTTAAGAATAAACATAAATCTAAAATCTTTTCCAATCGATAAGCAATGGATATCGAATTCTGAGTATACGTGACAAAAATGCTGACTAAGCAGAATATTGCTTCGAAATGATCTCAGCCGCGATTTGTGATATCGAAGTGATCTCAACCGTGATTGGTAACAGATCAACGAATAATCAACAAATCATGAGTCATGATTAGTAAATCAACCAATCTAACACCAGCTTGGATCGGATGACCAAAATCGACCAATGATTGAATTACCCCCAACGGATTCCTAATGTCTAGAATCTTCCTTGATCAGGACGATAGAATATATATACAGAATACAGACCATGATACAGTCAGTTCAGTTCTGTTCTGTTCTCAATATTTTTCAATTAAGAATTTTGAAGTTTCCTGATCAATTTTATGCAATCGGTTGATCAAATAATTTGAGAACCCAATTGAAAGAATAAGTGCGAATAAGTGCAAAAAATCAATAAAAAGTTTTAAGTGCTTACATTTTGACAACAATTCGATTTGCTAATCATCATTAATTTCAATAAGGAAAGAAGTATGAAAAACGTATGTGACTACTATTAAATTATGAAAATTAGTGAATATTAATAAATTAAGGAAATTATATGAACATCAAATTTTCAATTTAAAATTAAAATTAAGAAATTGTGATTGTAAAATATTAAAAATTTGTGAACTTTAAAATAAGAATTTTTAAAATTGAATAAAAGGACTTTGAATATCATTCAACCTAAATAAAATTTTTTATTAATAATCCCTTACATATTAAACCAATTTTGGTGTCAGAAGTAGGGTACTATTCAAAAGATCCCCAAATCAAATTTGAAATAAACTGTGATAAAAGTTTAAGAATAAAGATAGTGGTATCATAAATGTTACGGTGACGAAGCAACTGACGAACAATTACCAAATTACAACGAGAACTTAACCGAACGGCGTGCTCGTTTGTGGCTATATAATTCGCAAGTGATAATTGAATTAACTCGTAGTTACGAAGAAAAATACAAAAGACAACAACAAAGTCGCCAAAGAAACTAAAACTTGTGATCCTGTGGAACATCAAGGAGAAATTTGATTAACCGGGAGACTTACGGTTGCAAGCTGCTAACAACGTGAAGGTAATCCTTTTGGTATCTTCCATAATTTTATAACTAATAAAGTTTTATCTTGAATTTTACTTTATATTAAGAATTAGAATTAATAATCATGAGATTTATTGGTATAGTCCTGTAAGCAAAGTTGAATTATAAATAGTAATTTCGTTCGACGTTTTCTCTGAGTCTAATTTATTAAAGAAACCAAACCATCAACTGTAGGACAAAATACATCAAATGTCAGTTTATCAGACACTAGCTCTGTTTCTGATATGACAGGACAAAATTTGGATGTCAACACATTATTAGAGATAAATTTATTAATCAAACTAATCCCTGAATTTGATGGCTCTTTTGATAAACTGGCATCTTTTATTGATGGGCTATCCGAAGTTTGTAAATTGGCTACTCCAGATCAACAGACTATACTTATGTCTTTTATTAAGGCAGCTTTACGCGGTCCCGCTCAGAATGTGGCTCGTACTACCAATTTTACAAATTGGGAAAGTCTGAAGAGAAAATTGATAGAAATCTTTGGAGAAACGAAGTGTTTTGCCCAATTACAAGTAGAGCTTCAGAATACGAAGCAATGTAAAGGTGAAAGTATTGCTTCATTCACCGAAAGAATAGAGGGTAAAGTGCAAAAATTAATGAGTACTTTATCTTTTAAATCTAATGGAAAACTAGACAAATCCCAACAAGAATTAATTAAGAAAATGGGTCTTACTGCTTTTATGCACAATTGTCTAACACAATACGGATAATTACTTCGTATTCGTAAATCCAACATCTATAACTGAAGCAAGTCGTCTTTAAATTTTCTGCACCTTACTCTAGCAAGAGACACTAAGAAATTTTATAATAAAAAACCTTTTCAAGATAAAAAGGTTCATGTAATGGGTAAAATTCGTTGTTCGTATTGTCTAAAAGAGGGACATAATTTCGAAAATTGTTTCAGATGCAAGGACAAAAAACGTTGTATCTATTGTAATAAAACTGGTCACGTTCTGGCAGACTGTTTCCTAAAAAAGAGAAAAAAATCGGTCTAACAATTACGTCAGATTCAAAAAACGGACAATATCAACCGCCTGGTATCAGGCGCCCAACAGAAAAATCAAAAGCATTGGGAGAACGAAAGAAAAATCGACTTCGGTGAATTTCGTGAATCAAACCGAATGTCCTCCTACACATGAAATTATATTCTAAGACCTCTTGGAAAAATAAAAATCAACAATTCAAAAATTCTTACTGTATTAGTAGATACTGGCTCAGAAATCTCTTTATTAAAAATACCCACGGAAATGACATAAATTTTAATGAAAATGATCGAATAAACATTAATGGAATTAATAATGAAAATTTGAGACGTAACGGAATTGTAAGATTAAGTTTCGAATTTTGTCCTTCAGTTGGTGAAAATTCGAGCTTCTCTTACGTGTTTCATATATTCCCAAATTTCAACATCCAGCTTGATGGTATTTTTGGTAATGACTTTTTAAAATTGAATAAAGTTTTCATTAATTATAATGAAGAGAAATTGTATAATGAAAATAAAGTTCTATTATTATTATTTATATTTTGAAACTCCTAGTGGATTATATTTGCCATCTACGGTCGAAACAATGGTCAAAATACCAGTAAAAGGAGACCTAGATGTGGGCTATATCGCGTTTAGTGGCTGTATCACTAAACGCGTTGGAGAATCTGCAGGAGTAATAATTCTTAATACTACTGAAATGTTTATTAGATTGAAAGCAACGCTTTTTGAGTTGAAACAAATTCCAAAAATAAAATTTAAAATTAATTCAGTCAAATTGAACGAAGATAATAATAGATGGGAACGGATTAAAGAAAACTTACGAGTTGAACATCTTAATGATGAGGAAAAAAATTCAATATAAGAAATATGTAAAGAATACGCGGATTTATTCTACCTCGAAGGAGATTTTCTTACTTGTTCTACGGTCCTTGAGCAACATATTCCTTTGGAAAAGGATGCTTCTCCAATATGTGCGAAACCATACCGTTATATAAAAATTCATAAAAATGAAGTTAACAAATAAATAAACAAAATGCTGATAAATAAAATAATTAAACGTTTAAACAGCCCTTGGTCATCACCAGTTTGGGTAGTTCCTAAGAAATTGGACGCTAGTGGAAAAATGGAATTGAGAGTTGTAATTGATTATCGCAAGCTGAACGAAAAAACAATTGGAGATAATTTTCCGCTTCCCGACATAGTTATGATATTTTGGATCAGTTAAGAAATTCAAAGTATTTTACAACTCTGGATTTGGCTTCTGGCTTTCATCAAATATCCGTAAAGAAAGAACATCAAGGAAAAACTGCTTTCTCAACACCCTCAGGACATTATGAATTTACACGTATACCTTTTGGATTAAAGAATGCGCCTGTATGTTTCCAAAGATTAATGAATACCGTTTTGGCAGGAATACAGGGAATAAAATGTTTCGTCTATGTAGGTGATATCTTTGTATATGCATCATCCTTGCAGGATCATAAAGATAAATTGTATTGTGTAGTTAACCAACTACAATCAGCTAACCATAAATTGGAACCTGACAAATGCGAGTTTCTTCATCAAGAAGTAGTATATTTAGGACATGTAATATCAAAAGATGGATTACGACCTAATAAAGAAAAAACTACAACAGTTGAAAATTTTAGCGTGCCATGTAACTCTAAACAAATTAAAAAGTTCCTAGGTGTGGTAGGATACTATGGGTAAATTAATAAGAACTTAACAAGTTCCACCAAGAGTCCTTCTTCTTCCTTTTAGTGTTTCGTACATCCGAGTGTAGAAACGAACCCTTATAGGATCACTCATCTGCCTGTCTATCTGTATGTCTGTCTACTGGACCAATTAAATTGAAATTTGGTACATATATGAATTTATATGACCCAAACAAGGACGTGTAACGCAAATAAATGAATTTTGAATATGGGGGTCACTTTTGGGGGCCAAAAGTGGCAAAAGTTTTGCAAACTGTACCGTGTGACATACCAAATAAAATATATTCGCCCCCCCCTGTTATCAACGTAAATACTGAGCCTAAAATTTTGAAAAAAATACTGAAAATAGTTCTTTGGTTATATATTACAGGAAAACCTATAAGAAGTCTATGGTCTTAAAATAACATGGTAAATATCTCAATATTGTGCGTACAAACTTACATTTGCAGTTGGAATGTATGGGAGAACATGTTTTTCAACTAAAATGTTACGTTTGTTCTTGGGATAAATTATTTTAGTTACCAGAAACAAATTTGGGTCAGATTTAAAAAAAAGGCAAATAAGTAAATATTAAAACTGATTATGAGTAAGTGTGAATTTACAAATAGTTATATATATACAGATTGAAAAAAAGATATGTAAATAACTGCAAGATTGATAAAGAAAGAAAAAGAACAAAGAAGAAGAAAGAGAGACCGATACTACAATACATACTACACATCAGGAAGTGTTACGAATGTATATAAAATAGGCTAGTTATTCTCAGAACCACTCAAATGAATCAACAACTACCTCCGGAACTCTAGTTACTCCGCTTAAGGGGCTCCGGCAGTGCATTCCACACCCTAATAGCATAAATAAAAAATGACCGCTTACTTTGAAGGCAAACGTAGTAAGGAACGAGTAAATGAGTTACACGTGACATAGGCAAAAATCTAATGTGAGTAGCCAAATAACCGGGCATATCACTCCAAATCACTTTGTGCAGAAAAATTAATATGACATAATTTACATAAGACGGAAATGAAATACCAAGAAACTGACGAGCAAATGATGATACGAACCACCGAAGACCATAAACATATCTAACTATGCCATTAAACGCAACATGTAAGAGCCTAAAGGATGAGCTATCCAACTTACCAACAATTAGGATGACACAACGTACATAAGGCATGAGAAGAGAATGTGCTAACTTAAGGCGTATAAGTTTAGGAGTAAATATTGCTGAGTGCCATAATGTTTGAAGAGAGCCATATATCTTACCACTTACCTGGCAGACATGGTCATACCAAGTGAGCGTTCTATTAAAAGTTACACCTAATTTTTTACGCTGTTCACATACTTGACTGTTACACCACCTATCTGCACACTGGGAAAGTCAGTAATGTCAATGAGTCAAGAACTCACCTAATACCGTAATTTGGGCTCATTGTACAACAGGGATGAAGAAGTTTTTTCAAAAAACAAAATTTATTTATATAGTTTAAGGAACTTTTACATTAAAAAAAGGTATTTAATCTCCTAAGAGATTCTTTTTTCAAAGTCGCGATATTTTGTGTCATTTTAGTGCGACCAACACTTTAAGCCATTAACCTTAGTTTAAGTGAACAGTGAGTGTTACCAAGGATATACACAGGAAAAAGGAAAAAGAAGACAGTACCACCTCTGCAGTGAAAGGAAAATTAAATAATACCAATGGTTCGATCAAAACTATAATTGGACTTGTACTTGAGATTTGTTCCACTTTTATATTAATATATTATTGAAAAACTCTCCATTCTATACAATACATATATTTCCCAATTCAGAAATTAAAATAAGATCATAAACAATTTTACATTATATTCAAATATATATTTATTTTTCTACAAATGATTCTGTAAAAATTGATTTTTAAACTCTTCGTTCGTTTTCATCGTGGCATTCTCTGCTAAAGATTTAGCATGCTCGAATCTAAAGGCATTTCTTATGCAACCAATGGCATAATTTTCATTCTTCAGCGCACCCTTCATGTCTTTTGCAGTGTCATCAATTAATTTTTCTGAATAAAAGTGGCCTTGGAGAAAGTGAGCGATCATTGACTTTATGCAATCCTCGTATTTAGAAGAACTACTGCATTTGTGCAGCTCTGAATAAATACCGTTAAATATTCCCGTTGCTTTGCTGGTGAATAGTGATATTAAACTAATAGAATGGCCACTTGCAAACAATGGTTTGGAAAAGCAGCCGATCATTTTAGAAGCAGCATTATTTAAAATTCGACCACCCATACCTAAAAGTTTAATGCCCTCCGTGCTTGCGATTTCGTTTACTTTGTTAAAAATCCACATAGCGAATTTTGAAAAACCGCCTGAAAAAACAGATACAATGTTATTTATGGGTGCCTCAATTACTCTTTGTATAACATTTAATGGGCTAAAGCCATTCAACATTCTTTTAGCAGTATTTGTAATTGCCGTCAGAGCCTCCATAATAAATCTCTTTTTCCTTGTAGTATTGCCAGTAAGGTTTTTTACTATTTTATGGGATAGTAAATTGTTGCCAGTGGCAAGTATATCAGAAAAATGTTTTGTTAAACTTCTAGCTACACGGAATGTAGTATCTTTTATTTTACCAAAAATGTTTTTGAAAGGAGACATAGCAGAAAGAAAGATTTTACTAAAAATATCTTTCAGGCTATCCACACTATTGCTGATCATGGCTGCTGGGTTATTTAAAGCCGAATTTACTATATTTGCTAGAGTCTCTTGTGTCGTTGCAAATTGACCTACACTTGCTCTCGTAGAGAGAGTTACGATAAGGCTTAGTAACAAATACTTCATGGCTGAAGTATTAAATCGATCTTAACAGAACTTGAAATATACTGTGAACCGAAATTCATGGGCCTTTTATATAAGCCTGGAAACATGCTTACTCTGCAAAGTTGTGATAGCGTGACAGTTTATATTGACGAAAACAATTTTTCACCTGTCCAAATAATTCACGAAAACCTAACCAAGTCTTATCTCGAGAAACTTCTAATATATGTACGTGACTTAGTAAAACAAAAAATTGTAGCAATGAAATATATGCATTGTCTGGTTGACAGAGAGAGGCAGGAACATTTTGAACAAATTGAAATATTAACGTGGAACTCAAGCTTGTACGTTTAAAAATTTTTTTAAAACTGGATTCACTTTTCGGTTAAGACTGAATATCCATTTGTATTATTGAAAATTCTTAACCGCTTGCTTT
Organism: Dasypogon diadema; assembly: GCA_006980735.1. Lineage (NCBI taxonomy): Eukaryota > Metazoa > Arthropoda > Insecta > Diptera > Asilidae > Dasypogon > Dasypogon diadema. Next base: position 23,116 of record QYTT01094020.1, on the reverse strand, counting down.
TAGCACCAGACTGCAATCGTGATTGCTTACGTTTCCGGGAGAATTTAGCGTTACCAGGTAACTTCTTTTGCCTTTACTCAAGCTTTGTATCACTTTTTTCCCAAAGTGTTTAGAAATTGGAATCCCATATCGATAATCCCGGCAAACAATATCAACTACTTTTAATATAATTGTATTTGTAAATTCGCAAATATTTCCTAAAAAACAACAAATTTTGGGTACGGAGTCTATTAGTGACTCGGATTTTTAATTTTTCAGTTTTATTCAACCGAAAATAATTGGAAGTGATTTTCACATATTTATTACAATCCAGAACGAGAAACTATCGTAAGGGCATAGGGCCAACAGTCGAGAAGCCGCTTCCATTCCGCTTCGATTCCAAATCCAATAATAACACTATTTTTTGTGCTAGATTTATAGCCGTTAATAACAAATGTTTCAAATGAACATAATTTTAGTTATTGTTATGTGTTTTGACATTGAAATCCAAGGCTTTGGAGGACATTCTGATTGCGAGGTGATTATTTATTAACGTTAAATCTGTTTTGCGCATTAGGAGACCTGTTTAAGCAATTCTACGCATATAAAACCTTTAACACCGAGGCATTTTCATATTACACATCTCTTCATACCGCCACCCCAATGTTAGTTAGCTACTGAAGAACTTCATCAATAATGGAAACTAACCATAAAATTACACCAAAATATTTAAAAGCTGCAGCAAAGAACCAAAGGGAAACAATGGGCAAGAATATAGCCATCGGATATTTGGTTTTAGTAAAAAAAGATAATATGGCACCACAAAAATGGCCATTATGGCGAATTGTTCAGCAACATCCAGGCGATATTAGCGACGACATCAAGAAACTGCCTGTTAGCAAAATCTACTAATTACCTTTTCTCATAAATAATTTCAAACACATTAGGTCTGTATGGTTGAAAATCTGGCAACAAATATCAAACAAAGAATTTCCTTTGGTGGTAGGGATTTCAAACATACGCTTTTCTGACTGTTTGCAGCAGCATTTTGCATGCCTTACAACCTCATTCAATTTACTGTCCATGTTATCACTTTTTGCTCATTTAAATGCTTCTTGTTATAGCTATTTCATTATTCTAGATACAATTTAAATTATAATTATTTCTCAAAATGTAACCAAAACACATCACATAACCTCTTTAAAATCAGCTGATAGCTGCCATTTTTCTGCCAGATTCCACTCATCCTAAAAAGCAAGATCAGAAAACTTGCAAATCTGGCAGGAGGGGAAACTGATAGTTTCTGCCAGAAAATTTCAAACATACGGATTTATTGTTTTACCACAAGTTTAGCCGGCATTTACGTTTAGCTATTCAGCGAAGCTTTCACCCAGCAACAGCTAGTAAACGCATCCCTGACATACTGGATCATAATGCTATGCTTACTGATTTATTGTTGTCCATTCATCCTGAAAAGTATTCAGTGTCATCTCACCTCTTCACAATTCAGATCACTGCCTTATATCGGATTAGGCTCCCCGACAAGCATGCAAAACATTCCACTGTTGGTAAGTTTAGTCCAATCAGTAAGACAAGGAAAAACCAAAATAATTAGTAATGTTAATGTTTAACATGAATCGCAAGACTAGCAAAAGACAATTTTTTAGTACATTCTTGGATTCACCCAAATTAAAGTGCTCCACTACGCAATTGACTGCCACATATATGTGATTAATAGGCTCATGCTTACCATAGTCGCATGAAGTCCTGAACGATACTCTACTACGGAGCTCCGTAGAGTCAATATTGGGGTTCAAGGATACTGGATAAAAATTATACTATATATATGGGACAACCCGCATCAACCGGATCAGAGATACGACCAAAATAAGAAGCAACCAAAAAAATCGACCATTTTAAAGTTTAGAGCGTCTACTTTCAAATGCAGTGCGCGGCCGGAAGCCGGAAAAAAATCGAGTGTCCAGCAAAAAAACCTTGTAAAAATAGAAGTTTGCAACCGATCGGGTCATTTTTTGGCTCAAACTGTAGACGTCCCTAAAAAGTTGGTGTGGTAGGTTGACAAAATCCAAAATGGCGGATTCAATATGGCAGTCAAAAATTCAATATGGTGTCGAATTTTTGGAAATCAACCAATTTACACCAAATTCGGTACACGAGGGGTTTTTGGAATCGCTGATCACGAATCTGAGGTCAGATTTGCGAAATTCAAGATGGCGGATCCAATATGGCGGACGAATTTTTTGAAAATCAACCGATTTGCACCAAATTTGGTGTATGGAGGTTTTGGGGGTAAAATGTGGTAGATTCTGGAGTTGGAAAAATAAGCATTTTGTGGCCAATAGTGTTAAGTTGTTGGTGGTGTTGTGGTGTAAGCGCAGTAGTCCGTTTTTCTATGAACGGACAATAAATAAACAACTTTTTATACAACAATGTTTACACGGATGGTTGTTGCTTTTTATTAAAACGCATGAGAAACAAGTAATCTTCTGGCCTGATTTCGATACGTGTCACCACTCAAGTGGTATGAAAAAAATAGCGTGAATTTCCTGCAAAAGAGAGCAATCCACCTAATTTACCAGAACTCCGCTTAATAGAAAGACACTGGGTCTTACACTGAGCGAAATAAACTTCTTAAATCGAGAAAACGATCTTCTTAATTTTAGTTATCTTGATTTAAGAAATAATTTCTTGAAACTACTGAATTTTGCGCTAAAATAAGAAAACTTTATCTTAAACATAGAAGACGACAAGATATTGATTTGAGAAAGAGTAACTCAAAAGCAGGATGTGCAAGAAGCTTAATTTTCTATTTTTTCCCTTCATATTATATGATACGCAATGAATACTTTTGTAGAGATATGTTTCTCATTGTGAGATTAGGTTCTCTTCTTTTAGGAGTATTTTACTTGGCATAAGATTCGTAATATATTTATCTCTTTCGCACTTATTATCAGCCATTGAATGCATTTGTTTTTTTGTATAATGTCATTTCGTGCAGACCTATATATATATATAACTTTCGAGTGCGAGTGAGATTCATGAGAATGGTAAAGCACAAACGCGGAATTGTAAGTTGTTGTTCTTTGCGTTGAATTTAAAGTACGTAGAACAAGTGCACATATAACGTACCAGAAAAATAATTTGAAATCCATTTGTGTAATTTACCTTGTATTTTTTGTGTGTTTTTGATTTTAATTTTCTGAACCTGAATAGTGGAATATTATATAAAATACTCTTTAAAAACGAGTAGTGCTGAACTCACATTAATGAAAGACCAGAGTGTAATTTATCTTAGTGAAGCGGACAGTTTACTTTGCAGTTGAGGTTTATTGCATTTGAGCGAGAAAATGAAACGTAAATATCTTTAAATTTCCTAAAAATTGCATCTCAATGTGAAATTTCCATATAGAATTTGACATAGCAATTGAAGCGCTCAAAGTTCTTACGGAAAGAGAGTTGGACCGAATTTGTCCTAAAGACAAGGAACAAGGGATAAAAGCCTTATTCCGAGCCAAACTAATTGAATGGCGAAAACAAAACGTATTTTATGGAACCTACCTATTAAAACACCTACCTATTAAAAATCCAAAGAAATTTTGAAAAAGTTGGCTGTCCAAAGGTAAGGGAATCTTTACGTACAAGAACATTAAGAGAAATAGGAATAATAGCCGAAAAAGGGTAATATAAGGCGGTCTAGCGGAATACAGTCAACCCTCCTATAACGCGGTACTCTCAGAACGCGATTTCCATATAACGCGGAGCTGAAATTGCGACAGCCCTTCTATAACGCGGTACTCTTACAGCGCGGTTTCCGTTCAACGATATCCCATCTTTTATTTCCGTGCACCCAATACATGATTTTAAGGCCCGATGCACGCGACACTCTGCGGCATTTGGTCGTGCAGGCAGTAGGGTAATGTGTTTAAACTGGGATAAATTAAATTGAGATATTAAGCAGATATTAAATTGATATATTAAATTGAAATATTAAAAACGTAACTCTACGAACTGCACGAAGAAATGTCGCAGAGTGTCGCGTGGCAGAGTGTCGCGCGGCAGAATGTCGCTCGTGTGCATCGGGCCTAACTGGATATGTTTATATAAACATTCAAGCTTATCTCTTAGCCGTTTACGACATCGGTTTCAGTCGTCTCAGAGATCTTTCCCAGTACGTTTCCTTGGTGACCAATTCTTTCTAAAACGAAGAAGCGAAAAATCGCTCCGTGGCACACAAACGGTCAATTTGTGGTTTATAATTGGTCAACATTAGACAATACTGTAAGTAATATTCTTCATTTGTTCTAATATAAAATGTAATAATAAATAATAAAATATTAACTCTAGATTTGCATCATGTCAAACACACAAGGAACAAGGAAAGGATTAAAAAGAAAGTTTATATCTCTTGAAGATAAAATCCAAATTTTAAATCGTTTAGAAGGTGGCGAAAAAATATCGTCTGTTGCAAAATCAACAAAATTGAATGAATCTACAATTCGTACTTTAAAGAAAAATGCAGATAATATAAGGAAAACTGTGGCAAATGGCTGTCCGTTAGGTGCGAAACGTGTCACTCGCACACGAAATTCGAATATGGTTAAAATGGAAAGGGCGTTAATGATCTGGTTGGAAGACTGTATAGCCAAAAAGATTCCTATCAGTGGAAATCTTATCAAGCAGAAAGCACTTAAAATCTACGAACATTTAAGGAATATTGGGCATTCTTATGCAGGGCTAGAAAATCATTCGTTTGTCGCGAGTAAAGGATGGTTTGAAAAACTTAAAAAAAGGTACACATTACACAATATTAAATTTCAAGGAGAACAGGCCTCAGCAGATGCTGAGGCTGCCGAAAATTATAAGCTGAAACTAGCTAGAATTATCAATGAAGGAGGATATTCACCTGATCAGATTTTTAACGCCGATGAGACGGCATTATATTGGAAAAAACTACCATCTAGAACCTTCATTTCGAAAAATCAAAGGCGTGCTCAGGGGTTTAAACCTTCAAAAGAACGTATCACTCTTCATGTGTGCAGCAATCTATCAGGGAGCTTGATGATAAAACCAATGATAATAAATCGTTCCTCAACTCCCCGTGTAATGAAAAACATGAATAAAACCCAATTGCCTGTATTCTGGCGATCTAATAAGAAAGCTTGGATGACTCAAGATTTATTTAAGGATTGGTTTTATAATTGTTTTATTCCGGCAGTGGAAATCTATACGATGGAAAAAAATTTGTATTTCAAAGTTTTATTGGTTCTTGATAATGCTGGTTGCCACAACATAGAACTAGATCATCCAAATGTGAAAATTGTCTTCCTTCCTCCTAACTGCACGTCATTAATACAACCTTTGGACCAAGGAATCATTCAAACTTTAAAAATGTACTACACACGTCAACTTTTCCAAATCATTTTCGACAGATTAGAAAATAGTGAAAATAAAACCCTTACTCAAGTGTGGAAGGAATTTTCTATTTTGGATTGTATTACAACCGTGTCATCGGCTTGCGCGGAAATTAAACCATCAACGCTTAATGCGTGTTGGAAACCTCTTTTACCTCAAATGGTTCAAGCAATACAAGATGATTCTACAATTTCACTCCCAGTTACAGAAATAGTAAACATTGCTTTTCGTTTAAGCGATGAAGAATTTGTAGTAAACCATCAGGATATAAGAGAACTAGTACTCGGGGAAGAAACTTTAGATGAGGATGAACTGATGGAATTAATTGATGCATCTACCTCAAATGAATTGGTAAACGAAAGTATGAAAAACGAACGGGTGCCAAATCTCGATTTACAAGATGTGCAAAAAGGGCTAAATTTGGCTAAAGAATTAGAACTTCATTTCATTCAAAGTGATCATTCAACGGTGCGCAGCGCAAAGTTTAAAAGAGAGTTAAGAAATTGCTTAGCTCCCTATAGAGAGGTTTTAGTGGAGTTCGAAAAAAAAGCTACAATCAAAAACCAATATGAAGAAAAACCAAGTGAGGAAGACATTTTGCCCATTAAAAGAAGACGAGTTAGGCGACTCATATTTGACAGCGAAGATGAGTGTTGAAAGATAACATACAAAAATCTTTCTTGTTTTTGTTGGAAAACAGTTTTTTAGTTTAGTTTTTCTTTAATTTTTTATTATTTCCTTATATGAACTCTTCAATTCAATAAAAATAATTTTAATTTATCTTGTCTTTTGTATTTATTGGTCTCCATATAACACGGTACGAATGATGTGGTTTGTACTAATTCTGAGTTTCTTATAGCGCGGTT
>QYTT01094019.1:0-40547 GCA_006980735.1 Dasypogon diadema | reverse complement strand
GACGGTGCAGTTTAATAATTCAGATGTGTGTTTGGTTAGATTCAAATGCCATCCAATTAACCATTCGTACCAAGAATATCTTCCGATTTTTGTTTTGTAACTAGTAACCCGATGCCTAGTAGTAGTCGGGTAACAAACTAAATCGCTTGAAATTTATTCGCGTAGCTCCCAGCGGGCTCGGCTATCACTCTGAAATCGCTGAACGACGTTAGTTAACAGAAGGCTGCTCAATTTGCCATTGCAGCTATGCATAATGCGCCCGTAGAAATTTTTATAAACATTTTATGGAACAGAATTACCCATCGGAGTACATGGCACGGGTATCCAGAGAGCCCGGGCTGCAAAGGCCACGTTCATGTAATGCATAATAAATAACGTTTTATCGATGAAACAGTTTTCAACCCTTCAACAGTGGCTATCATTATGAGAGCGCGCGCTTTTATCAGAACGCCCATCTAATGTTGTCGAAAAAGGCTGTGACCCAGCCCACACCCGACTAGCACAGAACTGAACAACAGCCACACCGGGTGAAACTAACCCCAAAACAAGGGGCGCCCGAGAGGTGAACAAGTCGGGTATCGAGGGATGTGCTTGGATGTACCGTAGTCTAATTATAACAATCATAATCAGAAGTTATTCAGCGTTGTCTGATTATGCATAAATTAGCCGGGAAGAGAGCAGTAGCCGCAGAAAAATGCGCTAAATTTATCTCGCCTGAAATTTACAATTACAACCCACCTCCTACCCTATCCTATCGGGTTATCTTATGTGGCTCTATAGTGCAGTAGGGAAGGTACTGTTTCAAATGCTTTTGTAGCCCTAGATCTAGTTTGCTGATGAGCGGAAGCCCGACTGCATGGATCACCCTAGTTTTTGAGGAATCTCACCCCCTTTTTCTGAAATATAATCCGATCACGATTGTCCTTTTGTGACTGCTTTGTAACATTCAAGTGTCGAGTACTTTCCTGGGCAGGGGAACAGACAGGACATATGAGCAAGGACCTAATCCCATTTAAACCTTGTTTCCGACTGCTTCTTCCCCTGGCGTGGTGTTGTTGTAGGATATGATTTTTGACAGGTTTTGTCTGATGTTGTTGAAGCAATTACGAATCCTCCGGTGCGTTTTGAGTCGTGTCAAGTTATCAGAGATGATGCACACTACAGATAAGCTAATGTGAACTACTGCCTGACCTATTTGGGTTGATTGCCTGAAGTGTGCCTGAATTCGAGACGGTCATATTCTTTGGCTGGCAATTAAGGATCACACAATAATTTTAAATTGTAAGAGAGATGGAAATTAAATCGTCTCAAATTTTATACTAAACAAGAGGTAGAGTGGTTTGTGTTTATGAAATTGGCCGAGGAATTTAAATGACCTTACGAGAAAAGTGGAACGAATTAATTTTGCTTTTAAAAAGTTACGTCTCAGTGGTGGAAAAGAAAGAGTTGGGATCACAGAAATTGAGTTGACGTCGAAAATGAAGCTATATTTTCGTATTGAGTTTAAATAACACAATTAAATTAAAAAAAAGATGACTTCGCGAAATTAATTCGATTATGTTTGGCTGTGATGTGTCCACGAGGCTTCTCTGCGCTTTAGAATGCTGCAGGCATTACATCAATGAAATTACAACTCCTACGATAAATATGAAAAAATCAAAGACTTCTCACGAACCACCTGGTTGTTATTATACATTTTTGTTTCCTCTTGACCTGATTCTCTTCCTGGTTTTCGTATTCGCTTTGGACAGTAAAGACTAAAGATTTTGGGGTAGACTTTCTTTTAATCTGGTTTGACTCTGTGACTCTGAGATCTCATTGATATTGTTAAATGAACATAAAACTGTGGTCTAAAAATTTTGTTAGAAACACATATAATATTTCTATCAACTTTTGGTGTCATTCCTCTCAAAATTCGAGAAACTCGATCGTAATCCCTGGAGCTATGGGCGACAGGCTTGTAATTCTTGGAGCTATGGGCGAAAGGCCATTGATTTCTGGAGCTGTTGGAAATGGTGCAAACTTCCCAGAGCTATAGGCGATAGACCCACTTGAATACTTGCTTGATTTGGTTTGTGGGCCCTGAAATCATATTTACTGCATGTAATATGGGTTGACAGTAGCAACAATTTTACTTTCTCATATTCTGTACTGAATAACTTAGAGACGATGGTGTTTGGTACAGTTCGATCAGGATTGTTTTCAGAGCTGGACCAAAGAAAAAGTATTTAAATACAAGTGCAAGTACCGAAGACCTGAGTATTTTAGCGTAAGTATCGTACAAGTACCGTATGTATTAAAAGTACTTGAAACTAAGTACTAAGTACAACCAAAAGGACTGAGTACTCAAGAAATTTTTTCAAACTTCTTATGTTGACAGTATTGTAAAGAAGATTACAAAGTTTAGTTAGTATAAGATGAATATAAGTACCTTCTGAAAAATATAATACCCTAAACGCCGGAGCTACACGTAGAGTAAAAACTGTCATTTCTTCCATCAAAGTGCATGTCCGATTGGTATTAAGAAAATTTTAAGCACAAATATAAAAACCAACCTGTCCAATATGTGACAGGAGAATGGTGAATATCGACGAAGGATAAATAAAAATTATGTGAAATCTTCCATACTTCAAGAATGATCCTGGAATAAAATTCGAAAAGTATTAGAAAAAGGTGGAGGAGGGGGATTGGCATAACACATTTTATTTGGAACAGGTAAAGGAATCGCATAGTATACTTTTGTGTACTTTGATCTGAATAACCCTGTATATTCCTCCTTAATTTCAAAATACCAAACGTTTCCGCCTATATTTTCTTAATTCCTGCATGGTCCGAGATTTTTTGTCTATCTAAGACTAAAAGTTTTCAATTGGATTGCACTCCGGACTGTTTCCTCAAAAAAATGTATAGATTTTTATCAGTAAGAAGAAAAAGGTTAGTACTTCTCAAAAATAATCGAAGACATTAATTTACGTAACTTGTTATTCACGTCTTTCGCCCTTAGACATGACGCAAAGTCATCTTGAAAAATGGGATCGGAGGTATTAGCACGAAGCTCGTCGATCGCCGATATTTGCGCCATTGTCTATAATCTCTTCATATTTTTTTGTATTAATGGTTCCATCTAAAATAATAAGTGGATTTGATTATATTTTGCTCATATATTGCTACTATTTTGAGGAAATTTATAAGTACTCGTGCAGTATTACCAACTTGGAACAAACAAAAATTTTGAGATACCTTTTTAATCAGAACATGATGGGTTTGAAAGAATAGAGCACACGTTAGCACCTTTTTAACTAATATAAAAACTCTCACCTTGCCTTGTCCTTTTTAATATTTCCCTGAAGCTAATTCTTTAGGAAGATTACTTGAGCTCATGAAAAGGGCATTGTGAAAAAAACACAAGTTACCTACATTTCAAAAAATTTTGTTTGAAACACAACCCCCTTCTAAAGGAATCCTAATAGCAGATAGTAGATATCGCAGTTAGCAGAAAGAAAGTGATAGTGCCTTGTTCTCCTACTGTATTTTGTTTGACTCTAGAGTCATAGTTTCTAACCTCAGTGTTTCTGTGATTTTCATAATTTTTTTTAGGATTTAGAGAAAATTTTATTTGATACTTCCATTCAATTAATATGTCAAGGGAGCTTTTCAATTCCCTATACAAAAACTAAAACTAATATTTTTCTGGGCAATTAATTTCCACGAAACTATTGACAGTTTCACGTTACTTTAGCACCGCCCAGAAAGCCATTTGTGCTGTGAGGCCCTCACTAATTGAGTCACTGTTCAGGAACCCATTAATATAAAAGTCGAACTGAGTGATAACACTCGGGTATCATGCAGCAGGATGATGAGCGGCGTAAATAATTAAATTTTCAATGTAAACCACTAAAAACAAACATTTTTCCAGAAAGGGCACAAAAGCGTTTTCCATTCGTGTTAAATTGCAACAGAAATTATCTCGATAACCTGGACCATGTCAGCGATAATAAATTCACCATGTCTGCACGCCGAAGTGAATTAATTTTATCGCTTAATTATCTGGCACTATGTCCGGGCAATTATTTAAAAATATTTAACGCCATGTGAATCGGAACATGGACGCATAAATTTGGCCTGCATTCTGCATACAGGGGATGATCTTTTACGGTTGACACGTCCGTCTAGGTGTGGGGGGGAGGGTAGTCGTGGCTGCCAAAACTCCCCACAAAAAGTGGACTTCCATTAGCGTCCATTCCAGAGATGCAGAGCTAGCTATGACCATCAATCAGTCCAGGACTCCGAAATGAATTGATGACATGACACGAGAGCAATTTGCCATGCAGCTAGAAGAGAAGTGACGACAAGGACCTGACGCTTTACCTAAAGCTGCGATTTATCATTTTATGGCTGGCGTTCGTTGTAGCTCGGCTTCCGTGTCCTCACCAGGGAGGATAAACAACTTTACTCAAACCAACAAATCCTGAGCTTTTTTGCAAGACCATCCACAATTGCCATTTGTTTCGGTAATTGTTAAACGATGCAACAGGATGCTGCCATAGTCCGGCAGTGGATCGCAACTGAACACTGAACCAAGTTCCTGCTTAGCTCATACTTTTTCTGCGGGATGTGGAGATATGCTCCAGCAAAAAGTCGCCCTGCACATTAGAACTAGTGGCACAGCTACAGGACAGACCAGAGAGCTTCACAAGAGATAACCCAGACGGATTGATGTGGACATACCTTCGGATGCACACCTACGAATCAGGCTTAAATGATGGCACCGTCCGCGCTATCTTCAACTGGCTACGTAGACGGTAGCTGAAATGCGTTTATCCGGGCACATGGATATGTCCGTGCAGGACCAGGTCTCTTCCCTGCCGTAGGTACCTGGGCGCGGGGATGCGACTGGCCTGGCGAAAAACTCGCAGAAAACAAGAAATACAAAAAATTGTATAAATAACTCGCGAGGATTATCTCATCCGGAAAAGCGGACTTTTGATTTATTTACTCATTCATTTGTCAGAGAGGTTGGAACACATACCGATGCTGAAAAATGACGAAAAAAACGGGAAGTGAAAAATACAGTTCAGCGGAAAGCGTTTGTTAGCGGATGTCCCGTTTTTTTTTCACCTGCCTCCCCACCGCCCAGCACCATAGCTAAAGGACAACAATGTTTACCTTCATAACGAAGTTGCTTGGACGACAAAGAGTTAAAGTTTAACTGGGTCGATTTGATTTGCACAGAGCAAAATTCTCGGCGCTTTTCGTGTTTTTCAATTTACCTCGTTTAATTGGTCAATTAGAAGTAGTTTAACTTGTGCGGCACTCTAATTGCATAAAACGGCGAGGTGTTGGATCTGAGCGCGGTTTCAATCCGAGGAGATATAATTCCCAGTTGAGTCGTTAGCTTGGCCATAAGAAAGTGAAAGATTTCATAGTGGAATAATTTGGACATGGACGAGGAATTTTTGGTGGATTTTTTTTTGGAATCCTCTATTAGTAGAAAAAAGGAATCAAACCAGTCAGACAAACCCTTTTTCACGTAGAAATTGTCGATTATCGCTCAGCCAAATTTCAATGGTTCTTTTGCTATTTTGAATATAAACTCATATGAAATTACTAATGTTGTGGTTTTTCATATAGAACAGATTTGTAATTAGTGGTGGGTTCCAAACTGGTGTTGTCAGTATTACCAAGATTTCGTTGGTTATACATACATTTTGTCTATATTAGCTCATTTGCTTAGAGCGATCTTCTTTACAGGAGAGACAATGCACAATGAATTTGTCTGACGAGCCAAATTATTGGACAACATTTTACAATATTTTCCACTCAAACTTATAAGAATACACGACGATTTGTCAATTATCCTAGGCGCATGGAATTTTGTAGTTCAACACACTGTCAAGTCTTTCCACGTTCCGTAATGTTCCTCCAAAACATTCTTAATGCTCATCATCCTTATGGCAACCTCTGGTCTGATGGACGGTGTTGAAGATCCAGTCTTTACAAGAATTACTTTTTCATTTCTATTTACTCTTAAACTGCAACAAATGCGAAGTTTCTACTATCTTGCTTTATTTTCAGGAGAAAAATCAAAAACTAGCTGATCAACTTTATACCTGGTTTGGGGTTACTTTGATCACCCCTCAGTATTTGCTTATAAACGTTTGTATTGATGCTAAAGATGATCAATCTCGCCATATAGAAGTTCGTTAGCTCGTTTGGAAGCTTTGCTAAATTTTCTGTTCTGCTGTGAGATTGATTACCATGGCTGGTGTTCACCACCATGAATCTATGCGTTTTTAAATATAAAATAAACAATTCGATTCTCGATAGATTTGTCATTTGCAATCTTTGGATTTGTATTTTCGAAAAATTGAGTATGTTTCGATCAGTAAGACCAGCGACAAATTTCAGTTCAACCGGCAACTGAGGAGACACCAAAATGAGGTTAGGTCACTACTTCACATACATAATTATATATGTATATGTAGAAAGAATCCGCGAAAGTTTGTTGAATATTAAAATAGCAGTTAAATTTCGAGGATGTTGCAATGATGGCAATTAATGTCTGAATAGTTAAGTAAAATGCAAAGACAACTTAAAACAACCACAAAACTGCACGTGATCCCTAGATATACGTTTACTGGGATGAGATTCTGACTACGTCATGGATGCCGTGTAGGTATTAAGTACGCCAAATTCAAATCATTGCAATTCGGAATAGCTATCAAAGTCGTAAGATCAATATCATCACATTTTATAGTACTCACATCAAATCACATCATTGATATTTATCTGGTTGTGATCTAGATTAAAATACCTCCACCGCTGCCATCTGTTCGTGTAACGATGGCAAAGATTTCCGCCTGGAAAATAGTAGTAAGAACAGAATAAATAAATAAATATTTTTATGCAAAATAATTTTCTGGAACACAAAAATTACGTACGATATATCATTTTGCGTCAGCACTGAAAAGAAGAATTTTCATTTAATAAATAAGAAATCAAAAGTTTCACGTGGCAACCCTCTGAATTAGTTGCCGGATTTGATTCACTTTCCATCAGGATATTTTAATTTTACTGAAGTATCTGTGTACCAAATTTTATTTATCTACCACGAAGCATTTTCGTTTTAGAAGAAAAAAAAACAATTTTTATTTGATATCGCTAAAGGTTTCATAGAGCAACCCTATGAAGGAATTGTTCAAATTAGCCCATTATCGAACTTCGTCATTCAGTTTTAATAAGGTATCCATATACTAAATTTTAAGTGTATAGCTTAAATTGTTCTCGCGCAAACAGACAGACAAGCAGACATATATTTAACGATTTATTTTTTGCTTCCATTAATGCCAATATTACTGAATCTAAAAATTTCTACATTGTCCCGTGGTATTTCATAGTAATAAAATAGTATCTAATATTAACAAAAATAAGAAAAAAACAAATTGTAAGATTTCTGTATTTTATTTATTTTACTTATTTTGTATGGTATAGTTCCTTATCGTATATTTTTTCCATCTTCATTTGTTTTGCTACAACAAAAACGGCATTTTTGTGCTATTTATTTTTGTTTTTTGTTTTTAATTTGTGGTATGTAATCCGCAAACTGTTGCTCATTGAACCTCCCTTCTTTCTTCTTCTTAAATATATTGATTACTTTATCATAAATTTGTGATCAAAGAAAGTTAGTTTTTACCGACGGCAGAAAGTTAGTTTTTACCACGAGTTACTCTCATCTTATCATATTTTTATTAGAGTACCCGACGAACTGAACTAATTTTTATTTTTTCTTTTAGATTATTTTCTTGCCATTTCTCACTTGTATTATATATTTTTAACATTTGATTAAATTTGGAGTAACGCATAATTAAGAAGTCTTATAGCTCATATGTGCATATTATGCATAAAGAATATATTGTTTTGTAATAATTACTGTTCTACTAATATAAAAAAAGTTACTTCAATTCATTACGAATAACCGCTTCCGCCCTTTCATAAGGGCACAAAAATGACAACGAACTAAACTTGTCTTTACTAATAAGAACTTAAAAATGATTAACGAGCTGATCTCGTTCATGCCACGAGTTATTCTCGTTTTACGACATTTTTATTGGTGTACGAGACGAACTAAACTCGGCTTGTGACTCCAATTCATTGAGATTAACCGCTTTTGCTCTTACTAATGGACAGAAAAGTGGGGAACTGGACTCCTCTTTACTAATGAGAAGCCAAAAATGACATAACGAGCTGATCTCGTTCATTCCGCTTAAAGGGTTAATACCTGCAACAGATTTCTGCGTAATTGTGTACGCTTCGGGTATATAAGCAACTTAAAGCAATGTTTTCTGACTAACAATAAGAAGAAGAAGTGTTCAAAATACCTAATTAAATTGAACAGAACACAATCAGCTAACATAATTTTTTATCTATGATAAAACGCAGGTCTGGTACATGCGGACACAGTACAAATCCTGCCACTCCACAAAATTCACATGCACATGTTCACAAAAGCAAGTGATTGTTTACATCAGAAGCAATAAATAATGAAGTCCGCTGCAAATGCCCTGATCTAGAAGTTGGTTTAATGCCAAAATGAACATATGGGACAAACCATTTCGCACTGGTAATCCATAACCGCAAGCACCCTTACAACAAGTGAAAAGTCTGTAACTCAATACTCATCCGTAATTACAGTAGCTTACACCCTACGTTCATTGAAGCGCACCGGTACTATACTCTCATAAGCTAAAAACAAAAATGCCATAGAATGAGATAAATTTGAAATCTTCGACATGGGTCGACGAAACAACCCCCTTTTGTAGCTCTCGCCCTCAATGGCGGATTGCGTGCACATATGCGAGGCCCTTATTCAAACAGATAATCGCAAATTAATTTTTAGCCAGAGGTTAGGGTTGCATCCCCCATCCATTTGAATTATTTTTTCATATTTATGTTTGGATTTTGAAGGCTAATGTTTGGCTTAGGAGTGCTTTGTTGTGTCATTACGGTACAGGCAGCTTCTTCGCTGGGTATTAGACAAAGCACCCGGTTTTATAGGTTATCCCCAGATAATGGATTTGTTGTGTTTTTATTCCTGCCGAGGTATTAAGCTTCTTTGCCCTGTGCCTGTAAGATACATCTAATCAGATGGTTCTTTTTAGTGGCTGTGTTTTAGTTAAAGATAAGGAGGTATATCTCTCTGACAGTAGCGTTTAACAAGCTTTAGATAAAACTAAACCTTCTGACATGTGCTCAAATTTTGTTTTATGCTCACAACAATCTTCCACTTAAAATATCCTGAAATTAATCAGAAACGTACGAGTAATGTCTGTTGACTTTTCTGGCTGATACCACATAATTTTAGTTGTTCAACGAACAACCATACTCTATGATTATAACTGGGGTAGCACAAGTTCATGTACGTGAAATCACCTGTGGTCATCGCCAGTCTTTAACATTTACAAATCCCGATAAGATCAGCAAATAAACTAACTTATTCCTGGATAAGGCTCTGTGGCACGTGAAAGTATAATAGTTACTATAAACCAGAATGCCAATGGCCCCTATATAAAGGAGATGTCATTTCTACCCTCATTTTCACGGTGCTGTCAAAAATATTTTCGTTTCTCTCCACCTATATTTGTGCTACTAATGTACTTTTTTGTTTTTCAGGCAATTGTATACGAAGGTCAGGATAAGAATCCAGAAATGTGCAGGGTACTCTTGACACATGAAGTTATGTGCAGGTAAGGAAATGTTTCACTACTTTTTTATATTGAAAAAATGTTAACTAAATCACTTATTCCTAAAATATAAAAAAAGAGATATATTATAACCCTTTTCAAGTTAAAAAAAAATAAAGAAATTTCACTCTAAAATTATAACATTTTCGGAACTTTAGTACACTTTTGATATCTTGTATTTTTCCCACGAAGATTTCCCGAACAAATTACTATGTACCTTTCTGAA
This sequence comes from Dasypogon diadema, assembly GCA_006980735.1. NCBI lineage: Eukaryota > Metazoa > Arthropoda > Insecta > Diptera > Asilidae > Dasypogon > Dasypogon diadema. The sequence continues at coordinate 30,581 of QYTT01094019.1, read as the reverse complement.
AAGAGGACAACGGATTGGCAAAGATTTCCTTTTACGTATATGTCCTGACTGCTACCTGAAGATTTTAATACGCTCAGTGGAAAAATCAATATAATTCTTAATAAGGAAGTTTAAATTTACGGTTTTTTTGGAAGTTGTTATATTAGTATATTATATAGTCCAACGAATATTCCACACTTAAACTTGACCTCTCAAGGCTTGTTCCTTATAAAAAGTAAATAATAGCCTTAGAATTGTACCCATGGTCTCCTCGCAACCAATATTTAAACAAAAAAAATGCAAAATTGCAAGTTTTTAAAGATTCTAAGGCTATTATTTACTTTTTATAAGAAACAAGATTTTTAAAAAAGGGACAGTTTAAATTTTTGTAAAATAAGTATTTTTTTCATAATTACAGTGCACTATATTGCATACTGTCTGATGTTTTAGGGGGAAAGGCACTTGCTTTCGAGCAAACTACCACCCTAGTTATTCCGCCACTGGATCTATCTATGTGTTGCACATTATTTTCTAACGGAAGATAATATGGCAAACGAGAAAATATAAGACAAAAAATAAAGTGTATATGCTATTTTGGAACTATAGACGTCAATGATATGTTCTTATCAGTCCTAAAGAGATTTTACTCGTTTTCGTGTCGAGTACGATTCAGTTTTGCAAATAACGAGCTCGATTTTAGATTTTTCTGATAAGGGTATGAAACGACGAGGAAATGGGATTTCTACCACGGGTCTCATTTGTAGATTGAACCGTTTACAACCTGCGCTCATTAACAGACATGGATTCATACTTCTGCACGATAACGCCAGGCCCCATGTTGCAAGAAGAACGATTTCAAAGCTAAATGATTTATACAGTTAAAAATTTTGCCTATTTGTCTATTTGCCTAAGTAGGCAATCATACGCCTACTTTAAAAGTAGCGAAATTATTTCGATATTTAATTCTACATGCGACTGTGAAACGAAATATTTTTATGCATTAATGGGAGAAGAAAAAAAATCGTTTAAAAGTCATTTTACATAACAACAACATGCATTTTTACTGAAAACCTGAAGGAGATGGTCTTATTGATTCATGATATGTGTAAAAACAGGACAAAGAACAAAGGGGAAAGAAAAATTCTGTATCAGCAGGGAAATTGACATTTTAGCTCGTAAAATTTTGTTGGTATATGTTTTGTCTTTTTTTTTTATTTTATCATGTACTTTAGTAAAACCTAAATATCTTAGCAGAAAATGAACCAAATCGGGCAAAACTTTCAGAGGGCTGCCATATGAAAGTTGGAAATGTAAATTATTTTTAAAAGTTTTTGCAATCGCCATGAAAATGTGTATATATAGGTTTTCGATGTTGCGAATTTTGAATCTGGAGTCAGATTTTCGAAATTCGATATGGTGGATTCAATACGGCGTACAAGATTCTCTAAATGGACGAAGTATTACTTACCTTAAAGAACTCTTGTAATATGGCCAAAAAAGTAAGTCAAGGTACTTGAATTCATGGAGAACGCATAAAATCCACCATATCTCAAAAACAAAGCAGAATTGGTCCATAATCATAGAAAGTTTTCGGCTGCATTTTAGGTCTACTATCAGCCCTTTAAATTTGTACCATCAATTCCGGGCCACCATGTATATTAATGATCTACTTTCATCAGTACATATCTTATTGTTCTCTCAAAATACAGTGATGCAGATGTTAATATTTTTTCATCAAGATTTTTGAAGTGTTTACCTGGTGAATTTTGAAAAAAAATAATAGCCTTGGAAGGCTTTTTTAAGAACTCAAGACCCATCGGACCATCAAAATTCTGTGATGTAGTTTGATGAGTTTGAAGCGCGATCTCTATTAGGAATAAATATTAGTGGGTAATTTATTTCAAATTCAAATTCAATTTCAGTGAGTTCTTAAACATCTCTCCTCCTCTCTCCTATAACAAGTTATAAAATTTAAAAATCCAAAAAATTGCCAAATTTTTATGGATTTTTTTAAAATTTTACTATATTTCCCGTCAAAATGCTTCATTAACATATGCTTTTTAGTCAAATTTTAGATTCTACGAAACATTACCTTTAATTTGACACTACATAAGTACCTTTTATATAGCAATTAAATCAAAGGATTGCTTCCGATGAAGTTAACTATTGAGTTGACTTAATTTTTTTTGACGCTAGTTGACAAATCAAAGCGAACAAATCTGGACAGATTTTCGTGTTCCGCTCTGTTTTGAGTCCGGTCAAATTTACAGCTCAGAGAGTATAAGCGGACCCAAAATTAAATGGACTCAAATCTTGAGCTACTCAAAACCTGAGCGGACTCTTTGAGCAGACTCAATTCTAGAGTCCGCTCTTAATTTGAGTCGATCAATGAATTGATTCGAAATTTGAGTTTCTTGTAATCCTGCCCTGTACTATGTCGCAATATTCTGGGCGCGCTATATGAATCCAAATCCGATTGTTATTTTTAAAAAATTTCTATAATTAACCCTATCAAAATGTTTTGAGAAATCTAACAACTATATGGCTGACATAAATATATCTCCCCCGAAATTTAACTAAATCCAAACTTATTAAGAACATGTCCTGAAATTCTAAGAACCCGAAAATTTCTTACATTTTGTTTTCACTTCCCAGGGAAGTATGTTGCTACGCAAATAATCTGAAGAGCTCATACCAATATACAATTTTTGCATATATAAGCTGATATCGTGCAATTATTTATCCATATAAACATGTTCATTGAACTAACGTAGTCATCTCTGCTAAAATTACAGATATCCTTCTTGATATCCTCCTCCCTTAACCCGTTTTACTTACAAAATGCCAAGTTTCATCTTCGTCAATCCTCTTAATATGTTCTGTTCTCGCCACGGTCACCCATACAGTCGCACCCTCAATTTGTTGTTCACTGCTGAGGAGGAATAAGTTTTAATGGCAACCATTACCTTCGCCAAGTATTTTCCACAACCGAAATACACCGATCCTTAGTAGCGTGGTTGATTGCAAACAAATGCTAATTATCTTACGTTAAGCGTGCGCTCAAATCCACTTGATTCAATTTCAGCAATTGCCTCAACATTCCGTCTGTCAGTGTGTGTCTTTGGGCCCTGTGCCATTCTCCAGGAATTCTCCTTTTCCTCGGGTCTCGGGGTTGTCGGCTCCTTTGTGCGCCTCTTCCTCGACCGCCCCCAGGCAACCGGACAAAACGGTTTTCCTTTTGTTATCTGTAAGTCAAGTCGAAAATGAAGCTTTGCTTTGCTTTCGGTGTGTATTTCAGCATCATAGCGCGCCTGATACATAGAGTGGCGAGGAGCGAAAGGACTACATAAAGGGGATAGTAAGACATATCTCACCATGCGTTATTCAGCCTCAGCCACCCCCAAAGACCGCTATAGATATACGACGCAGCGGCAAATGGGGATCAATCATACCCACCGCCCCTTTTTAACAAAGGCAGCGGGCACCAGCGACAACAACAACACACCAGGAAAAATATATCTCAAGGGAACTTACCCTCTTGAGAAATGGGAAAGCACTGGGGAATATTGACTTTTCCTTGCAGAAGATATGTAGGGATGTCGGGTGTACACATCCCTCTGCGTATAACCCAAAAGATTTGTGTTCTTCAATATCAGTGTGCTGGTGCGTTTATATTTTTGGATACTTGTTCGCCATACATATGATATCCCAAAGAATGGCTTCGCTGGTTACCAGGCTGCTACTGCTACTGCTACTGGTGCCGGGACGCACACAGGGTCGACAGAGGAATGTAGCCTCTGGTGTATGTGAAGGGATGTTGATACTATAATCGCAACAAAATTGGGAAAGATACAATTCTTAAAGCGGATATGTCAATGCTATAAGTGCGTGCTCGTTGTTGGGCTACAGGATATATTGACGTCCGTTTATACAGGGGGTGCAAAATTTAACAAGTTCAGGCAAGACCGTCGTCAACTAATGTTTTGGGGTTTGGTTGCTTTAGAAAATGGCCGAACATCGTTAAAATGATAAACAAATGGATTAGAATGGCAGAAATGACAATGGTAGAAATTATAATTAATAATGTTTTAAGGAAACTTTTCTCGGTTCGAGACAGTACCTTGACAAAACTTTCTGATGTCCTTTTTTTCCATTCCAATTGTCGGAGTTTTAGGACTTCTAAAGAATCTCTGCCAGAAGAGTCTTTCAACGCGATAGTTTCTATAATCAAAATACACTCAACTTACGAAACCTTTTCTTTTTTCATATATGCCCTTTTTTTAAATACTATTGGGAATTATATGCAGCCTTGAGAATTTATCCGCTCCTGGCTTACGATACAATCTTTGTATCGATGATAAAAAGATATCAAGTTATAGTTTAAGATGAATTTTAGTTTCTAAATCCAGATTTAATTCTTGTCTTGTTCCGTTGGCTCGGACATCATAAGAGAGGACTGGTAATGTTTGGGCATATAATTCAGGCACTTGTATTTATAGTGGAAGCTAAGATAGAAATTCAAGGAAAAGTATAAACTACGACGTCAGCTCTGGAGAAAAGAATAGGAAGCGGAATAAGAAACCCGCTGGTTTTCAATGAAGGTGAGAGTATAACTGAAATTAATACAACGAACAACATTTATTCCTCAAATTCAGTTTTAAAAAGAGAATGGAAAAAGTATGGCTATACCCAAAAAATCCTGATATTCTTTTGGTATATCGGTATATACCGGTACCCAATACCAAAACACGACAGAACCCTTTTCCATAAAACCGATTAATAACAATACGTAATATCGTAATATACCAGTACCGAAATAGGATAGAACCATACAACCAATTAATAACGATGCCGGTATTAACTACCAGGAATTGAGTACTATAATATATCACTTATATCGGTACTCAATACCGAAACGAGACAGAACCCTTTTCAATGAAACCGATTAAAAACGATACCGGTATTATCTATCAGGTACTAAGTATCAGCATTACTTATAGCGGTACTCAATACCCATACATGGCTTAAAACCGATTGGTAAAAATACTGGTATTACCCAATTAGTACGATTAAAACTCAACGCTAACCCGAACCCAAAACCGCTTTAGTTACCAATAGAATGAACAATGCAGGTCGAGGGGATGTTAGAAAGGCCGATTCAAAGGGCAAGACGATTGATATCTCGAGAACTAGGTAAAATATCAGCATCAATATCTATAGTTGCAGGATGAGTTAGTGTTCAAAAATTCAGTTGAAAGGTGAAAGGGCTGATATCCCGGGAACTAGGCAAGATATCGTTATGTATTTGGTCTTGAAAGAAAGGGAGACGTATTCCCTACGGAGTAGTACAATAAAATGTGGTGATTGCTCGGCGAGAGGGAGTTAAATTGTATTCCACCGAACATTTCGTGTCACCTCTCTACTTTTGACATGGCAACTAGATTCAAATGAGTTAATTAGTGGGTTTTTGAACCTGGTTAGAAATAAGCTCTAGGTCAGGCTTTTTGGAACGTGTCAATTTTGTATTGAATTAGGAAAGGGCTGTATAAAGTTATATAAATCCAAAATCTCCTCACGAATTATATTGTTAAAAGATAGGATTTCAGTTTTCAATGTGTCGGACTTGACAAAAGCTTCCAACTTTTATTGTACTATGCTATCTACCTAAATCATTAGAAAAGTAGGCATTCGAAAAAATTAAGTATTATCTCAAATCTAAACTGCTGCTTACACAATACACAATAGCACTTTCCAACTTCTGGTAAAGTTATCTAACAGATTTGAGCTGAATAGAACTGCTGTTGAACTTATGATATTTCTCTAACTGAATGCATCTAACAAGCAAAGGCCAATGATTGATAATTTCCTCTTGTTAGGAACAAATCAGGTATTCCACAAGGCTCCATTTTTAGACCCTTGCTTTTCAGCCTGTAAATAAATGACCTATTCAATCAAATATTATGCCTTCAGGGATTACAAATGGCGCTGCGCCTTGTAAAGCCTACCATGATTTTCCAGACAGAGGATAAGACTATCCTGGAGGCGAACTGAGCAGATATCTTAGGAACCTGTATCTTCGGGGACTGAAAATTACTATCTGCACAGACGGACTGCAACGTGGGGGTCATCTAATGCCAGCTTAACGCCAAGACTTTTGCAATAAAATAAGCCAACTCTAGGAATGCTGGTCTGTATTTTAACGGGGCACTAACTACGCCAGCAACGACCAATACCAATACTTGTTTGAGGAAGGTTAATTTTAGTTGAACTACACTAAATGTCCTGAAATAAAGTGGAACAGTTTTTGGTGATCGTTATGCAAGTAGGCTGATAACTTTAATATAGAAATTTATACTATTTGACTATATAACGATAAGAAATTCCCAAAACGTTAAAAAGTCGACAAGTTGGTTTGGATTACAAAATTTTCTTCACTCTGTTTAGTTTTCTTCTCAATACGAAAATTATGCGATTTGTACGCGGCTTTCCTGGGTTACATAAAAAAGGTAAAGGTTAAGATTCAGAGTAGCATTTCTTGTGAATTATATTAGTTTTACCTTTGCCCCTGATCAAATACCATATCATATATTTTGATCCTTAGACGATATGTTTCTGTACGGAAAGCTTTCAAGAAACAAAGGAACAACAATAGCAGTAGCTTTTGCCTAAAAAATTAAAGTATCAACACAAATATTTTCAACCTAGAATGAAATTACCCAAACAAAAACAAAAATAATAATTTCATCTTAAAAACTTTCTTTTCAGTCGGTGTTGTGATAAAAAGAGCTGTGGAAACCGAAACGAGACCCCCTCGGATCCTGTCATCATCGATCGGTGAGTACATGACATTTTAAGCTTCTTAGGTTTCTGCGAAGTCTTCGCTTCATCCTTCACCATCCGGCCGTGTCCTGTGCTTATTTTTCTGATCATTTAGTTAAAAAGGAAAAGGATGAAAAATGATTTTCATCATTTGATTGAAATTGATTCCCCACCACACCAGCCAAGGACAGTATTCTGCTCCTGTTCCTACAGAATTTAATAAATGAGCTGGGAGTATTCGACCGGATGTATGGTATGTGGAACTGATACGAAAGTGCTTCCATCTACGCGACAACCGCAGTCTTCTTCCATTTTAAGAAATTTGTGTTACTTACACCCGCCCAGCACCCACTTATCATTCATACCACCCGGATGGGGGGGGAGTAGAGACAGTTTCTTATTGACACGTGTCGAGCGAATTATGGTAATTGCATTGCAGCATGCCATGCATCAGGACTCCGGCTAATTGAGTTGCAATTTGTTGCGTTGCGCTGCTGACGCTCTGGCTCGACGTGTTCACCAACGTTACGATGCTCCGTGAACGTGTTAGATGCTCGCATAGAATTCAATTAGAAGAGTCAAGCGGGCAAATGATTTGGGCAATTTACAAGTTTGCCAATGTGGCCTCCGAATGCGGCCGGCGCCCCTACCATTTACAGCATGTAATAATTTGTGGCAATCATAATTGACACGAACTGGCGGATAATTTTCCTAACGATGGTTCGGGTACTAATTCAGCAGCAGAATGGTATTGAAGTGCATCCAGAGTGTTTGTGGGATTTTTAATAGGAATAATTGAAACAGTTCAGGTATTCGCCTCTTATAGTGACTTATTAAAGGTGGCTGAACATTTTTGGGGTAATTTTGTGAAGCGAATCTAGTGAACTCATTGGATTTTGATTTGTGGCCTCTTCATATCTTGCTTACCAACATTCAAAATAAATCCCCACAGAGGTTTTGTAAGATATTCCTAAGAAGGAGGTATGAACCAGAAATTGAAGTTAATCTCAAGGATCTTTTGCAGCTGTAACACAGAGACCAGAGAGTAGGCCTATTAGGGATAAAAATAATTTTTTTCTTTTGCTTAACTCTGGTATGTATTTCTGGAACAAATATCCTTGCTCATTGTTTCAAAGCCATACAAACGCTGCTAGACGGGCTGCAGAAGGGCCATAATAGATCTAAGGTTCAATAGAAGTAAAGCTAAAAAATCAAGTGTTTCTTTGCTCCTATATCCCGCATCAGGATAATGTTGTTTTTCAAGGACACTGCTTTTAGAGAATTTGAATTTTCTCACACCAGCCTCAAGTTTGTGTTTGCAAAAACTGAGAGTACTTAAAACTGCTGGCCACGAAGGGTCTTCCGAAGATTTTTACGGGTTTCAAAAACCAAAACGGTATTTTGATGCATTTTCATCGATTTTTACGCACAAGGTTTTATAGAACTTTTACTGTGCAACATTCCAGTGGTTCCGCTTGGAGAAAAGGGTGAAAAAGGACTATGCGGTCTTAAAATCTTAAAAACCTACCGGAACTCAGGCCAAAGGCTTTAAAACTGTAACTTAATTGCTATTGAGTGCATCTAGGATCACCTATTGCTCTCGAATCCATTATAGGGATGCTGCAAACCTAACCTGTTGCTTTTGGCACTGACAACGACCACTTCTCCAGGTTATGATTCTGAACTCAAAATTCTACTAATTGATGGGATTCTTTTTTGGGCGCACCTAATGTTCTATAAAGAATAAACTGAAGAGAACGTTGGGGCGGGCAACCTCTATGAGGACCTTTTATGCCAATTGTGAGTTGTGACATTCAACATGTTAATAGGTTCTCTGTCAGCCCCGCACGTATGTATACAGCTTTTAAGCTCTCTCCTGCTAAATACAGTTTTGCATATATTTTTCTGACGAAAGCTTTTCTAGAGAAGATGATATCAAACCTGTTAAAGCTATCCTGGAGTCATTTGCAGTGGCTAAAAATAATAACTTAATAATTTATGGATGCAAAACCACTGTGAAATCTATGAAAATGAGAAGACGCATGAGCTGACGCGGAAAAGGGCTTCTAACTCTCTATACGGGGCAATTTCTAAATTTACTTAGATGTATGGCTACGCACTGGGCGAATAAGTAACATCATCAACTGTGGGACGTGACCCCAAAAGCGATACAGCTTTTTGAAAGCATACCAACATGGAATCGACCGCTTAAATGATGCTATCTGTGATCTTGGGAGAAGATTGAGACGGTTACGTTTTTTGTATCATTGTCTGATATCTGATATTACTTTTTTTCTCGTTTTTCTCTCTTTTTTCTCAAGTGGATGGACGATAGGCCTAGTAATGGCACCCCCAGAAAATAAAACAAAAAAACTACTCACCTTCACTTCAAGAGAATGGACTTCTAGTATAATTTGATGTGGCTAACTTCTCCCCATCTTTCATGAGTCAGGAAAAGGTTTACTTTTGACCTCAAGCATATGGATGTTCCTTTCAATGACTTCTTCAGAAGCTATCCAAGTGAAGAAAGAATACAATAGGTGAATGCTTCTTGGGCCAGTTGATGCAATTAGCAACCAAGAAGTTGGAAGAAATTGTCGGATTCATTAACTTTTGTGGCTGGTCCTAGAGTACCCTACTGCCCATTGGCTTTTTAAAAGCCTTTTCAGGCGAGGTTCAATGTATTCGGTGCCACAATGAACCTGAACAATGACCCGGAAGGTCTAAGTGAGACCGACTCTGTAGTTTCCGCCACTCTAATCTAAACTAACCTAAGCTTGTTTACAGGTTCCTTCGCAAGGTCAGTCTCTCTAGCTCGAGGCTTCTGGAAGCTTACCGGAAGTCGTCTTACTAGGGAGGCTCTCGCTTCTCCCAACAACATTGTTAATTTAGTAGGAGGTTTAAATAGATTCAAGCAAAGTGGATTTCAGTACCTGAACGACCTTCCTAATGGCAAAATTTTTTCTTCTTATCTCATTCTCATTCATTCCAGATATAGGCATGAAATACATTTTTTTCATCTTCATTCCATCAAATCAATCTTAGAGACCAAACGTGAGGCAAATGTTTTCGACCTTTTCACTTTTGAATGCCTTGAAATACAGTTCACATCGATGATACATTTTTATCAACAACTGATTTATGTACCTATATAAAAATTTTCAGGTATTAATAGAACATCCGAAACTTATATTACTGGACTAATTTGGTGGGATGATGTCCCAACTTTTGTTGAATGCGAAAATAATGCTACGGCCAGGAGCAGTAGAACCGTTTCAATTTCCCAAAATAACTCTTAATATAAGCAAATCACGAAAAACGACATAGTTACCGTCGGTTAACGAACAGCGGGCCAACATTACCAAATGTGACTACTTTCCTTTAAGTCCCCCACTAATTACCCTCATCCAATTAAATTGATATACGACGCACAAAATCATATCATACAAGTTGCCGCTAATTTGGGCTATCACAGAGACAGAAAAATTATGTAAACAGGGGTAAATGATTTCTTTGAAATTGCCAGGCCTGGCGGAGTAGTATACGGTGTTCCTGCGCTACAAGAAGCAATGAAGACCAACCCTGTCCTCCTATGCACCGAAAGTCGAGCGTCTCCACTCCAGAACAACTCCATAAAGCGCCGGACTATTATAGTAAGTGGTTATTAATTTTACTATCCGTTTGCGTGTCACGTCGATACCCAGGTAGTTTTTATACACCATATGGAATGGGGCGATCAGCTTCTCGGGAAAGGGAACGCCAAACGGGATACGGGACTAAAGGACTAAAAGACTAAGGGAATCGCACAAGAGTGGGGTAGCTAGAAGCTAGGTGACTTATTTCTCGTCGTTTAGCTAAATATGCACCCGCACTAGTTGAGTGTGGGTGGCGGCACAAATGGGGAACTGGTGAGGTTAGTTCCGCCAGCCAAGTGAAGTGATGGTCGCCTTCGCCTTTTTTAATCTTCTAATGCACTCGTGTTACCCTGTTGCTGCCTTTACGGCTTTTATCTTTCAAGTATCGTGTATGGTTTTAAGGCAGTTTGCATACGACAGAAATTTTAATTGAAAATTCAATTTAGATCTTTTTCGGTCTAATTTTAATCTGGGAAGTTTGGGTGTTTACAATTCGTGAGCCATAAGTCAGGCAGAACATAATTTGAAGGTGATTTTTCAAGGTATGATTTGGGTATCGTGTTTTAATGGATGTTTCTGTTGTCGTCAATTACAATTTTATTCATTTATAATGCACTTTAGTACCATTTTGGATACGAGGACTTTCCCGGTAATAAAAATAACTTCTTACATGTAAATGTAGTAGATTGAACATATTTGCACTTTACCAAGGACTTTTGTATCAGGTGCTACTTTAAGGTAGATAATATTACATAAAAAGTGGTGCATCACGAAAATTTAAAAAAAAGCAGAATACGTGCACTTATCACCAGAAGACAAAAACTTATTTTCGGAAAAGCACATCTCCTACTTGAAATATGAAACAGCATTCAATTAGAAAACTTAGATTCCTTTATTAGTCTGATGTCCTTCAAAAACGATGAAAATCCTTCTAAGAACCACGAAGTTCCACCTTAAATTCCAATACGAAAACAAAGTTTAATTCCTACTGAAAGAGAAAACTTTAAGGAGTAAAATCTTTGACTTATCACTCAAAAGCCTGTCCCTTAACCTCTTCAGCGGAAATAACGAGCTGGACTCGTAGTAAACCCATGGGAACGGAAATGTAACCATATTTATGAAGAAAGAAACCAAACTTGTGGCAAGCCGCGTCTTGTGGCCAAATTTGGCTTACTTGCAACATTTGTCAGGTTAAAATTTCCCAATATCCTCTTCCCTACATATTTCCTTCCGTCTAAATTGTGTTGTGTGCATCATAGGGTTCTCCCCCGAACTTAGACAATACCTTAAAAAAAAAACGCAAACAAATAGCCGCCGAACGGGTTATCTCGGTAACAATTGAAGAGCCATTACAATTCAAAACTGTCCGTGATATTGTGCTATATTTTAAATATTAAATTCCCCATCCCCCACACACTCTCAACTTCGGCACGGCATACACAGAGGAAAAATCTGCAGATATTTTTAAGTAACCAAAATCAGCAATACTCACACCCATTGAAAGCATCTTCAACAATGTTCTTCCAAAAAAAAAAAAAAAAATATGTAACCCGATGAGATTTACGAATCTCGGTGGCTAATGTAAAGAAGGTAAATTCCTTAGAGAAAGCATTACAGTGAGTATGCTCGGTGCTTAATTGCGGTTCGGGCTCGGAAGAGATTTGCTTTATAAATGAAGCAGTCATTTTTTAAAGAAGATCCCTTGAAATTGAATTGAGCTATGCGGAACGCTGTTCGACAGGTGGTTAACTGGCCAAACGACTTCGGACGCTGTCCATAAACCCAATGCCAAAATTACCACCAACAACTCGTTTTCTATTTGGTCCTTTTCCTTTTCCGAAAGAGTAAGACTTGCATAAGAAATTACTTTTTTATTTTAAATCAGGCAGCAATCCTCACTACCATGCCACGCCAGTTGCCGAGTGGGCTGATGTGCAGATCTGCTGATTTTCTCCTCTGTGGGCATATGTTCGATCCCTGCACAGGACACGGCCATTTATCTAGGGTACCAGTGGTTGGGACAATTCTACTGACAAGAATTGTACTTACGAAGCAACTGGCATGTCGCAAAGTAATAATTTCATGCCAAAAATTGTGGCTCACTTGCAACATTTGTGAGGCTAAAATTTTCCAATCTCTTCTTCCCCACTTTCCATCCGTGCTGAGCTGTATGCATCATAGGGTTGTTCCCTGAACTTAGGCAATACCTTAAAAAGCCATTTAATTTCTGTCACATTGTATCAGCACATCCAAAGCTGGATTAAAGGATATAAGTGCGATCTTCTCCTTGATATTTTCTAGAACCTGCGTATATATTTCCCTGTCAATTCCAGAAATCATCAAAAAAATTTACGAAATAATAAGAAGTGATGGTAAAGTGAAAAATCGCGAAATAACTGTCATTACAAACATTTCAACTGAACATGCTTTCAATATTATTGAAGAGTGTTTGCAAATGAGAAAGTCGGTTGCAAAATAGACCAAAAACAACAACGAGTGGAAGATTCAGAGCAATGTTTCAAGCTGTCTCAACATAATCCAAAGGAATTTTTGCATCAATACATCACCGAATGTAAGTCATCGATATTAATCAATACTCGGCGAGCGTATTTCCATACACATTTTCTGAAATACTTCAGAAGCTATTAAAATAGTGAATAGTAAACTGTTAAATTCCATAGGAAATTATAAAGGTTCACAATTCAGCGTAACTTTAACTGAAGATAACATTCCAGTATCCATTTGTTATATCAAGTACAGAAAAATATTTAATATCTTTAATTTTCCCTGAAGTTCATCATTCAGTCTTCGTATTAAATTGTCTATATTTCTTGTAATCTCGCATTTTACTTATTATAGTACTTGGCTCCCAATCCTAACAAAAATTAAATGTAGCATAATTATAACGATGTAATTCGTTAGGTGTGTAAATTACCACGAACTGCTCATATATCGAGATATGTCAACTCATTACTGAGTACTTTGAGTGTAACACTATCTCTACATTAAGCTTCAATTCTTGCAGTCTAACAGAGGTCTTCAGATTTTGTATCGACGAGTAGAACGCTTTATCTAAGCCATTCAAACATGGAATTCCCTAACTAACAGCATTCAGCTTGAGGACTCCATCGGTGGTTTCGCTAAACTTGTTGAGTACATATTCTAACTTGTTTTTTTAATTATCTTTTCATATTCATGTTTTCGTATTAAGTACAATATCTATCTCTTTCTTGTATATGTTTCTTTTCTTTTTGTCTACTATTTTTAAATATCTACTCTTTTCAAATGTCGCAATCTTTTGATCAATTCCCATTCCTCCGAGCTTTAGGCAAAAAACCAATTTTGGACCAACCGAACCCTTACCAACCGAGGTGTCAGCGTTTTCATTGTTCTACATTATGTAATACCCTGCCTCCCAGATTAATACCAGTTTATTGAGAAAAGTGATATTTCTTTGTACTTTTTACTGAGGGAAATGATAGATCTCACACATAGACCAGGTGACATTTGTCCTCATATCTAAAATCCAAATAAGTCAAGTACCTCAACCAGGAGACCAGACTATGAATGGGGGGCCATGGATACTTGCATAGTATTGTCAATAACAATAACCAGCGAGTGTCCATAGTTATTCTATGATCCATGAGTGTCGTTTAAATCTTTACGGTGTGGGAATTTTAGTTAGCGATGGTGTAATTCTACTATAGTTTTTTTTGATGATGACAATAGTGTTTCTCGTTTTCAAAATGTAACAGTATCGTTCAAACCAAGTACGTAGAGCAATATGTTTTTTGTTCTCAAACTAAGTCATCTCGTAAACCGATGACGTTGACTGGATATTGATTGAATTATGACAGGCATTTCTTACGGAAACACAAAGTTATCTTAAGAGAAGCTTAAACGAGAATTATGAGTACCCTGACATAAAAAGTGTGCGAAAATGTGATGAATAATATTATCGAAGAAGCCCTTGTTAAGTGAAGTGACCACTTAATAATTATAATATTTCATTAATAACATCAAAATTATTGTATCTCACACTTTTTAGAAGTTCCTTAGCAAAAAGATACCAAATTTCCTTTAGCACACTGCGTACTTTTCCTTATTTGTCTGGTGTAAAACAAATCCTTCAATCCTTTATTTAATCCAACCAGCTATAGTTCATCAGGGTTTCCTGGGGCCAAATTTTATACCCCTAAAACTTTATTAATATCCTTGAAAACACTTAACAGGTAATTTCGAAGCAATAAAACCAACGAGACTTGATGAGAACAATCTCGTAATTAAACGGCTCTAATCAGTTTAAAATTCGGGTAATTAACAATTTGCCTTTGGACTTGAATTCGGGGGTCTTTATTTAATCCACATCCAGGTGACTTACTTCAAACAAGATACATTAGTTTATCTTTCCCTTGAAAAAATACAAAACTATCCTACTTTCAAGATTTTCTACTCTTTCGACATTTAGAACGAAAATTAATCAGCTCAATATTATACAGTGTGAAATGCACCTAACTCCATTTCAAACAATGACCTTGTCATAATTTATACTACACCTGGTGACTTGTAAACCCACAAATCTAGTAACAACGGAGCTTTTTTACTATTGTCTACCTGCAGTAAGAAAACCTTACATCTACCTACTTCTAAGTAATCTTTAGATACTCGTGGGTGAAATTAACATATCTATACTTCCATTTAAAAGAGATTACTCCTCCAGTGGCCGTATCGAGATGAATACAAGATCACAAGCTCAATATATACGTCCCAAAAATGGGAAGTTCCATTAACACGTTAATCCCGACTTATCTTCTGCCATCGTGACATTTCTGATTTCAATACCTCCTCATCTCTAATTACATCTAATTGTGGAAAAATTCCCCTGAATGTTTCACATGGTAAGGGTACCTTTTTGTACAGGCAACTTTCCAGGTGGTACAGGGCCACCCATGATCTTGATTCGCCACCAGTCCAGTGACTTAATTAAAATTCGAGGCACAGAGTCGAAATTTTTCGTTCACTCCTCGAAATTGCAACAGAACGTTGTCGGCTGAAAAATCGAAACGGAATAAGTCATCGGGCTGGCCACCGATGAATTAGACTCAAATAGGAATTGGCTAGAAACATGCAGCCAACTTTGGCTAATCCCGGTCTGCAAGAAAGAACATATCGCACATTGCCATGCGTAATACATTGAGTCATGCTTGAAATGACTGCGATTGGCGTGCGCGTGTTTTATGCTCCGCAGAGAAGAGCTGGAAATGCAGAAAAACGAGCCAACAGGCCTCATTTCTTTTAATTGGGTTTTTGCCTCTCTCCCGTCTAGCGCATTGTATCGATCCGCCAGTACAGCCCCGCGAAAAAATCGAACGATGCTAATTGGATTGGAAAAGACGGCTCTGATTGTCTTACCGATTTCGTCATCTTTATTGTCAAACTTGGCACGTGATAGGAATCGTTAAGCCCTAACGATACCAGCGCACGATCACTAGAGCCCAGATCAACACTGAGCCGCCAAGTGATTCTACTTATTTATGAAAAGCCGAGGAGTGCAGGCACTCGGCTGCCCGCAATTGCAATTGTCTTTTGCTGCCATCGATCTCGCCGCTTTCTGATCGTTAAGATCAACAGCAATTTCATTTTTATATTGTTACACATATTTCCCGCGGCATGTGTGGTTATGATCCATCCCAGCCACTGTCAACTATATGACGTGTTCACGTGCGTATATGTGCCACCGCGGCCAGCCATCGATCCCCGTACACGTAACAATTGCCATTAAATCGAAGATCAATCAGAGACGATGATCGCCCAGCATCCGCGGTACTGCTACTTTAACTAAAACGATCGATTGATATTTATGATTATTGATTCATTTTTCGAGATAACAAGGCAAACGGGTTTTAACGAGTGAACATTACCAAATTGGTTAATCTCAGGTTACCCTTTAAGACGTGCGATCGCTGGCGTTCAGCGGAATCGATGGTCGAAAAATATTTGCGGTAGCAAATAAATAACACAATCCCAAGATCTCAGTGGCAATCTGCCGCTATCACGGAGGTCCTTGTCATCAAATCACTTATCCCGGCTGTAATTCTTGAAATCCACTGATGTTTTATGGATGAGCCTGACAATTGGAAGACACTCTCCCAGTATGTGAAGGTATTTTGGATGTACGGATGCTATGTGCGTCCGCAAATTAGTTGCAGGACCAAATGTTTGCTGGATGCTTTTGATTTCTCTCTTAACTTTTTAGAATGGGGAAAGTTTTTTCCGAAGAGTACAAAATTACTTAAGATCCCCGAAAAAAGTATGAAGCTTGATCGTTGTGCAAGATAACCTGATATTTTGCCGGAATGGTTACAACGAACAGCTACGCATCAAAAAAAATTCTACAGAACACATCTGATTCTTTTGGGCTGTGTGTAGTTTACTTATTTATCAAACTCAAAAGTAAATATTATTTTCTTAGTCAGTTTAAAGAAGACTGGTGCCTCAATGAATAACGTGATGGGTTTTATTAATGTTGCTTAGGGTTCGAATCCCGTTGGAGTCTGGTATTAGTTAAGGTTTTCCTAATGCCAACAAACCAATCATTAGAAACTATTAGTGTTCGGTCTGAGATTATTATCACTAATCAACATCAGAGTTAGATTAAATTATTAACGTTTAGGTTTAGACTACTCTGATCTACTCCATCTTAACTTAGCACTGATTGATGCAAAGCTCACAGAAACTTCGAATATTTCGGAAATTTATTATCTATCTTCATTGCTATGTTAATCTTCAAAGAGACTTAGTCGACTCAATAACAGAGTCCCTCCAGAATCTGTAGAATCAAGTATCTTCTTCCAAGACAATGAAATGCGATGTTTTTAAACTTCTATGCATCATCAGCCATAGAGCTTTCCATGAAGGCCCGCCTGAAAACACTTGTAACTGTTAGCAAAAATAGTCATCCGAAAGCTGTAGTAACTAAAAGATGTAAGACCCGGTGCATTTAAAGTCCAGCCAACGCCAACCAGGAACTCTAAAAAATTGGCTAACCATTCATACCTTGAGTGGAAATCTCTATTCAGGCTGTGATGGACCTTCGACGAAGAAGACTTTGCCAATGAGTCAAGAATTCCAAAATGACCAAAAAACGGACAAAGTAAAACAGCTGACAGCAATTGATAGAGGAGTCGGCATAGATACTTTCCCCAGAACTAAAAACACCCAGTAGACCGCGCATTACAATTTCCAATTACGTTGTCGAAAGCGTTGTATACCTTAAAGTGGTTTCGCCTCGACGAAGGTAAAAAACATGCTCCTGAGTGGTAACCCCTTCAACCGTTGTCGACATATTCGACTTGTAGAAGATGGGAGATGAAAATACATCCACTTCCAAGGGTGTGAAGGGTATGAATTTCTAGACTGAAACTAATTTTGTCCCTATCGAATGTAAATAAAAACTCGCACTTCTAACTAAGACCAAACTATGGAACCTGATAAAAAGCTTCCCTTCAAAGGGTGTAGAGATGATCAGAGGTAAACGTGGAATAGCTATTTATAGTCGGACCAGCTTCGACGATGCTTATTTCCAAAACAAACGTGTAGTGAGACTGTCACCAACCAAGACGCACATCTCATACTTCATTCGTCATCGCTTGTGGCTAAAACCTTTCAGGAAATTAGATGGGGGCAGATTGTCACTAATATGAGTATATGTCAGCGGCCGGGAATTAATTTCGTTCTCGGATAGCTTAAAATTCTTCGTCATTTAATTTGACCATCCAATTGTAGCCTTTAATATGTTTTTTTACTAAGCCTTCAATTCTAAAACCCAAAAACCTCCCCACCATAGGGCTGATCCTGTGGTTTTGCATAATAATCTTAAAGTTCCTCCAAATTTAAAATATCTACCACCGCTATGTCTGTTGTAGCTCGATGAAATGTCTTATCATTATTCCATACTAAACCTTTAGATCTTCTCTTCTTACAATAAACTTCCTGAGACCCCAGTACTCTGTTGGGCACTAGCCACATGTGAATAGGTCTATCGACTGCGCAGGTGAAATGTTAGCTGTAGGATTTTCTCACTACCCCGTAAACTTTAGTTTTTATGATATGGGTTTAAAAACGTAGGTGTAAAAACGTGGTATTACTAACTTCTAGAGTGCTGGAATATCTGACAGACAAGAAGTCCATATTTTGTGTAATTCGCTTCATTCCAGTTTAATTTTTTTCTCCAAGTTTCCTGGAATAGAAGATTTAGTTTGACAGGAAGCGTACCAGCTATACCTAATCGATCGTATATATTAGATATCAGTTTGGACAATTCTCGTTTCGTGTCATTTCCGAAAAAACCCACTGGTGGCCGAGCTGACCGATATGCAAGTCTGCAGAGTTTCTCCTATGTGGACGTGGGTTCGCATCCTGCACAGAGCGCGGCGAATTATCAGTGGTTAAGGCAACTCTACTGGCAAGAATTGTATCTACAAAGTCATTGGGATGTTACACAGTAAACATTTCTGCCAGAAATTTAACTTACTCCGCCTAAGCTGTGCTGTGTGTATCATAGAATTATCCCCTGAGCTAGGCAATACCCTAAAAAACGAGTTGTGAAAGCTACTCTATACCAGTGGATACACATATTTTATTTTTCGTTAAACCAAAAAAAAAATTGGTGGACATCTCTGTCTTCTTCATTTAACCCGATTTTCAGAAAAGCTTTTACTACCTCCGCTAATATTCACATTTCGCTTATTCTAAAATTTAACAAAATTTTCGACACATACGGCAAGAGGTTGGGTCCCGGAGAGAGTAAGCTGTTAGGTGAGGCATAACTCTCACGATGCGCACAAGCATTAAATACAATTCGCAAGCAATTCTTAATGATCGAATGCAGTAAGTAAAGGTGGAAGATAGTGTGCAAGATATCCTGCCACAACCAAGTGGAGTACCTCAAGGCTCAATACTTAGACCGCTTTTATTTAGCCTTTATATTAACAATATACTCAGCATTGTTAAGGATTATAAAATCAATTTGAACCTGGAAGTTGTGTAGACATATTCGGGTATATTGGCTCATATTAACTCAGATCTGGAGAGGGCTTCTTTCCTTTTTATTTCGATTTGTGCTCTGTTTTGATTGTTGGTGTGTCATGGTTTACACTTTTATTCACTATTATATTTTTTATTAATTTTTCTAATGTAGGCTTTCTTTAGATTTTTTTCCTTTTTTATTTTTTTTTATTTTTCTGTTTCTTATTGTGTAGTACTCAATTCTTCTGTATAGCACAAATAGCCTCATGAGAAGCGGTACGCACTCAAAACATTCCTTATTGCCAAGATCACGAATCACATGAGCCTCAGCTTGTGAGGTACAAGATTGATTCCTTTGAGAATAGATTTACTCGCCATAGCTGGGCCAAATAGAAAAGGCATGTCGGTCTGACCTTTGATAAATAAACGGAATATAATATTGACATTTATTACATGAGGGTTACGTTTTTATACACTTGGTTTACATCATTTTTACGTCAAGAGTAAGAGTTAAAGTTAAATCTTTAACGATTATTTTCACCAGTACTTTAAATTAAAGTTTTTGTCTATACTGATTTTCTAAGAGAAATTGCTCTGTCTAGTTTTTAAAGAATTTAAAAACAAAAGGTAAAAAAGAACCCGAAAAATCGCACATTCCTGAAAATCAATACCTAACAGTTACACTCATATTAAATATAGAATAAGTTTTCCAAGAAGATTATTTACAGACCGCACCCCGTCAAATACCTGGTTAACCGAGATTCAAAATGTATCTCCTCAAAGAAATCAAAACGAAAACAAAAATGTTTTTAACAGGATTTAGTAAAATATTCCGTGCGAACGTGGATAGGATACGTGATAATAATTCATGCCAAGATCTACCTTGTGTGCTCCATTTCTCATTTCACAAAACAGGAATAATCATCCAGCAATGATCTCCATACGAGAATTATCTCGATGAGGAGCATCATCAGATGCTGGATGCTGTATCGTTTCCGTTGTGTAGTGTGTAGATGATGTTGATGTGCACAGCCTGAAACCTGGAGCACTGGAACCGTCGGCTACAGAAAGGGAAATGATGGAAACCGAGGAGCGTAATCGCGCGCAGTGAAAAACGAAAGTGGAAATTCATTCAGGAGTAAGTACATGCTGTACTACATGAAAATAAATTTCATAAAAATGCAAACAAGAACGTGTACAGGGTGTCGAGTAAAAGCAAAAGTGGAGGGCTTTAGGGGATGTTGCACGTAGAAATCCAATCGCTAGAGCGTCTACAGTGACTCCCATGAAAACTGAAAATGTACCCTTGTGTGTATAGTGTTTGGGGTATTTTATCCTGTTGGCACTAGCAAGTTGTTCCTTACGTGTTCTGCTACCCGATGATTGTTACGAGGACACCACATCAAGCAGGAATAAAGGATTTCCAAAACAGGGTGGGAAACTGAAAGATGTGAGCTGTCGGCGACGTATGAACCAGCTCACAGTGCCTTAAGAATCGAGCTAAAGATCTTTATACAGATACAGCATTTCGCCATAATGTCTGCTCCGGCTCCCTTCTGCTAAATGGCTCACGTCTTAAATATTTTAAATTGAATGTCTAGGCTCCTGAAGATTTCCATATTAAATTCTGCTTAACCAATGCCAGAAATGTTTACAGAATTTTGTGACTTTTGTACTTAAAGCTTTTCGTATGAATCTGGGCTTATTTTGGATTTCGGTGAGCATATATTTCCATTGTTTAACTTAAGGTGAATTAAAATTGAAGGAAATTCTCTGGAATTATTTCTCTGAAATCACAACCCATACAATTAAAAGTTCAGTAAAAGTTATGCTATCACAGTACACAAATATCAAAATTGTGTTGGTTCTAAGCCAATACAAGGAACCACTTTGACCGGAATTTCCATAAAGTACCACTCCAGGATAAATTGTTCCACCTCTTTGTTAAGTAGTAATCATAATCATTAGTCTTCAAGAACGTTTAGCATACAATTTTCTTCACTATGTTGTCTGCTGAAAATCGGTCCAACTGCGACTTGAGGGCTACCCTTCCTGTGCCCGCCGACTACAGCCAGAAACAAAGATTAAATAACATCACACAGACAAAATAATGTACTTATTACCACTAAAAAAGCAAGGACCCGCAATGCCGCGACTACCTTCATAATAAGGTATTTAGCTGAAGTGGCTTTATGCATTTGCTGCTGAATTTGCACCAACACATCTGCGTTACAAATACTTAACTATCCATTTAGCTGTTTAAATATATTTAAAGTAAGGGGCAGGTCACTTTTATAACTGTAACATATTCTAACACTTTTATAACTGTAACATATTCGCTTCACCGAATTTCCTGCCAATCCGCGGTCCGGTCCACGCTAACGATTTGGCGGCTCATTGTCCTCTTTCCTCGCTGCCCTACATCTATTGCCGTTTACTTACCGTGTTGGATCTTTCCACCTTGCTGTCGTGCCTCCGCTCGAGCTCAGGCTTTTTAACGTAGATCTAATTTCTTTCCACCACAAGGAGTCCGATCGATATCATCCCAGCGATGACGAGGACTGTTGGGATATCCAGCGGCGGAAAGCTTTTGTGAGCAACTTTCTACAGATCAGGTCCCAATATGGATCCCTGCGCTGCACCGGTTGTAACGAGTCAGCTCTTTGTGGTATCGGAAAGAAAAAAACGTCAATGCGGATTATCGTTTCTGCGGTTGTGACGTGTTAGTCGCACCCGCCCTCTATAGTTCAAAATTAGAATATATATAAAAATATTCAACTTATTTACAATCAAGTCACTTTGAGGTCGCAGAATTCAAATGGATATAACGTCTTTATATAACGTTTTACAAAGATTGTCAACTGTTTATCTTACTTTCCAACGTCCATTTTAATGCCTCCACAAGCTTGTCACGTGCTCATCAGCCATCTTTCTATTTATCTATCGAACGAATTATTTTAAGAATTAAATCCCGCATTAACCGAACTCTAAAAGCACATAATGAAAAACTTAGTTTTTAGTGTTGATAGCCTGCCTTTGTTTAAAAAAAAGATAACATTGGGAGATTGGTACTCGCTTATAAAACATTTCGTCTTACCCCTTTCTTTACTCTCTATTTAGTTTTACTCTTTATATATATTTTTTTAATTTGTTTTAGAACACGAGAATAATATTAACATTCTCATAATATGACTGATTCCTTAAAAATATATATAAGCCAAGTAATATCCAAGATCAATAAAGATCATATGATTCGTTCATATCAATGCTCCCATTTCTGTATTGAGGTTGTCTTTTAGAGTTAAGACGATCACATAGAATAAACCTATACCCCAATCGTGCACCAAATTTTGTGACAATTCATTTCGCGGTTCGTCAGATATCATCGTTTTCTTTACTGCCTCCAATGTGTCCTCAAATACCCCACGCACCCCATCTTATGTTTTCCATAAATTATTCACTATGTCAAATTATATTGTTTCTTTAATTTCTACTTTTAGTTTTCCCTTAAACTAGAGTTCAGTATGTTAATATAATATTAATTTAAGACATACACATTTGTCTGTATGCTACGACTTGATCTTATCATATAAAATAAAATATTTGTGAAGACTAGTTAGTCTTAACGTTTTCTACTCTATTACAACAAAAAATCTTTAAGATTAAGCCATTGTAGTAACTTATTCCGTATAAAGTAAAAAATCAATAGCAGCCTACCATCTTTAGCCGCACTAAGAACAACAATGAATTTTAAGCACCAACACCAGAAATACTATAAAATAATTAAGGTCCCATTTATGCTGTTGAAAACTTTCGTCGTTCTCAACTTAACTCCTTTAAGATTATATTAAATTTTCACAAGTTGTTGGCATCCTTTTTTTGCAAAAATTGACAAAATTTAATGGGCTAAATAATTGCCTGCTGGGTGTTCCAAAGTAACGAAAGTAAAAGTTGTGAAAAAATGACTCGTAACGATGCCACAAAGATGAAAGTGTCTCAGAAAAGTTAGAGACGCTGCACGAAGAACAAACGACAAAAGTCACGGGCCTTAACCCAGGACTTTAAAAGTCACGGCAATCTTGAATATCTTCTAACATTTTTTTCTTCTGTGTGTTTTCAAAGGGACCTCTCCTGTATTCTTTCAATGAAGAAAACTTTTCCACCCGTTCGAATCCGCTCCCCACTTTCAAACTCCACGCTCATTTCATTTTCCGCCTTTTGACTTTGCTAAGCCTTAAGTGACACAAAGAACAGGTTTCTTATATACTTCGGCGATTCACTTTCGTACGCCTGGTATTTGCTCCTTGACGCAGGGATGTCAAAATGCCCCCGCAAGGATATCCGATTTCGATCTGTCTCTGTGTGTGCCACTCTGTCTATGTAAAGCCTGAGCTTCTCCCACAGCAGCACACAAACAAGCCGTGGCTAAACAATGTGACAGAGGAAAACTAACATTTGTCTAAAAGCTCAACGGCAATAATCAGTCAATCGGGACGGAGGAGGATGGGGTTGCGGGACCGAATAATATAGCGCGATGTTCACCACCATTTTCTTTGAAGGTTGCGGGGGTGTTAAGCCTGCCTGCTGCCTGCCGCAAGGCAACCAAGCTTTTGTAGCTTTTAAGATGGAGATTGGAGAAGGCATCACGCACCACGGAACTCAGCCATTGGGGAAAGTGAAGAGACCACCATGGCATGTGATTCCTGAGAGGACACAACAACGAGAGAATCTCACGAGGTTGACTTGTGTTGCTGTCAAGCATATAATGCCGGAGGGAAATCCATGGCAACAATGTGGGGGTTTGAATGGGGGGTGGTGATCCTTATATACTTGGGGTGGCTTGGGATTCCAGCCATGCTGTTGGGACCAGGGAAAGCCTTCTGTGCATTATTCCGTCGCTATAGATATATCTATAGAAGAATTCGTTTGTTTTTTGATAGAAAAGGGTCCCCGGCTATAGTAGCCGAAAAAAGGGAGGTTATCACCATATCTATTCGAATATCTGTGTATAAAGGATATCAACATTTGTAGAAGTACATTCGATGGATTCCCTGAATCGAGGTACAAGGACCTGGAGAACGCATTTGTATACACATATCGATACCTATACAAAGTGGGTACAGTCAATGGAAAATTTACTCGTTTGTAGGGAAAATGTTTTCCTTTTAACTGAGCCTTTTCTCTGTGGGATCCGACTGTCGAGATGGGTTAGTTTTTCCTTTTTTTCATTTGCGCCCATTTCCACCTCTGCCAGCTTGGTTGTCTACTTCATATTATCGCCCTCTACCCCGCATGAATTATCTTTTTTCCTTCCCTCTACTCGATGATGTGGCAGGATTCACTGAATTTACCGATAAAAAATTAAATTTTTCTCTTGTTTGACTTTGTCGAATGTTAAATAAAATTGATCATTAGAGGTGAACCTATCGGTTACGCAAAAATTTGTTATACCTTTATTTTTGGATAACGTTTCAAATTTTAGTTAGCACTCTTGACTTGACTGGTATAGATGTCCTTTCTTATTAGTGGATCATATTCCTGCTCTGTTTCACACTTATATAGTCATTTAATGGACCTTTTGTGCATATCCTTTTAATGTAAGGTTTTAACTACTGTAGAGCCATGTGTATATTTTTTTTAACCACTAGGTTGTAGGACAGATTATTGAACAGCAAAACTTGAAAGACATTTAAATCTTCTGCAAAGTAAGCTATGTTGATTTCTATATCTCTATAATATCTGTCCAATATTGATAGTATTCGTGAAGTGAGAAAGGTCTCTACATCGGACGTACGTTTAGTAGAAAATATTCCACTAGTCTGTTTTTTATGGTGGCAAAGGCGCGTTATACAAGGGAGAACGGTAGACTTTTTAGGCTGCACCTGATGACGACTTCAGATTTTAGTTGCGTTTTAAGCTGAGGTTGTTTTAAAATGAATTTCTTTCTATTTCGAAGGTGAATTCAGATACTGGCAGTGATTCTAGTTATTTTATTTTTCATTCAGACGATTACACAAGATAAGAAGAGGCGCTGTTATGGTTTGGATTGAAAATTAAAAACAGAGATTCATTAATGAAAATTAAGAATAGAGCAGGAGAAATCATAGAACCTTGTGGTACACTGGTATGCATTAGACAAATTTATTTATATTTTTGCTTATACTACATTGGTCGTTACTCAAATTATTACATTTGTTCAGTGAGCGTGTATATTTTACAAAAACAATAGAATTTTTCGCTGATCGTAAAATTTTTGACACAAAAACTGGGATTTGTCTCATACCGCACTCCAGGGTTCAGTAAATAAAACCGAGTGACATGAAAGATCGACCAAAGAAGCCCTCACTGACCAATACATAAAGGAGCAGGAGGTACAGAGAGGCAAAAGGCGTCAACGACTCCGAATGGTGGGTGCTGGCCCATCCCGCTCAGAAACCAGTGCTGTCGCAGCGTCATCGAGACTTGTTACTTGAAAGAAAGGTTCCCCGTGAAAGCCGATAGCAAACAGTGGAAGTACTATGATATTTATTTCGACAAGCCATTCAAGCAGAGCAAATGTGGGTTAGCATGCGTCCTGTGCGAACTCCTATGTTTCGCTTGAGACTTGAAGATAATAGCGACGTAGCAAACCACCTTTTCTGACGGAAGAGGTTTAGCAAAGTGGTTTAACCAAGTAAAGTTATTCCAAGAAATTGGTCCTTATCTATATGCGTCCACGTCAAAATCTTATCCTTATTCCTTATTTTTTACTTTTTTTGGGAATACTTTCCATCCTTTTATAAAAATGCTGGCCAATAATGATGCGAATGAAATACCTCTACCTTGAGTTTTGACCGAATTGCATATGAATGAATGTCCATGTTTTTTTATAGATTTTAAGGGGGGTTTAATACAATTAATAGAGGCTGTCCATTTTATAAATTGCAGAGTATAAAAGTGTCAATTAAATTCATTAAAACCATAAAGTCTCTTTATAGAAATAATAGAGGTCATGTTTGGGACGGAGAGGTCCTGTATGAATTTTTTAGAGTGAATTGTGGTGCTTCAATGCTGTGTTATAGAGTGGAGGTATAGGAATACAAGTTTCTGTCATGAAAATATCCGTGTGCCAAATATACTTGCCAAAAAGATTATAATGCATAACGTGTCTTGATTGAAAACTTTTACTGCCAAACATATGCAGGTTTCTCATTCCAAGCTCAACTTTCCATAAATCAAATTCAGCAAGTGAATTTCAACCGTTTGCAAATTAAATTCACTTTTCTGGAAATCAAGATTTTCTCCAAAAATATTTAAGAAAAAATCAAATCAAATGAAAATTAAGAAATTTAAGCCTTAAGAAATAAAATAAATAACAAATAATATATAAAAAAAAACTCGCGAAGGATGAATTTGTAAAGGTTTGTAAGGTTGATTTTGATTTGCAAACGGATGAATTTTATTTGTAAGCGGATAAATTTGATTTAGAAAAAGTTAAATTTGGCGTGCATAGCCTGTAATAAAGTACAAAAATGGTCTTTTAAATTTAAACAGTAGCCCTTTTTAGAACTGAGGGAAGCGATTTGTGATCCTTATGTAATCTTAAGAAAGAAAAAAATAAAGTGTACCCTTAGGCAGATGTCTAGCATTTCGATAATTTTGTATACCTAGCTTTGGCAGAAGTACTTTAACTCGAGAAGAAGTTCGATACGCTGTCCAAATATGGCCTGTGCGCCTAGAAATATTGCAGAATTTTGATTGCAGAATATGATGATAAAATATTGTGAAGGATACAAAATACGAATCAGTACATTCTTATGTCGGGTTGACTGCAAGAAATTTAAATCATCAAATAGGTACTCAGGCTGACGGCTATATATGACTTTGTGGACTTATGGTGAATCCTGTCAACTATGCCATGTGCTCTTGAAAAGAATATAAGTTCTCCAACTAATTTTGTAATTTCCTCTGTCAAAAGTGCCAAAATAGTTTTGTAAGAATAATGGTAGTGAAAGTGTCTCATTATCCTAGCAAATGAGATCAAAGGGGGTTAACACCTGAAATATGGAGCCTATGCAAAACTAAGTATCCTTATTCTTCTCCAAGACGAGATATTAACATTAACAGAATTCACATTATTATGATACCAAATTATGATAAATTCCTCAATTTCCGATACGTTATTGCATTCTGTTTGAAAACATCCACTTCAAATAGGGACGGAAGCGATAATTTCCTTTTCAAATCTCACCTCCATAATTTCTCGAAATTATGCAAATCAATAACGGATGACTGTTCTCTTCCTGAAAAATCTCCTTCCGTAAGGAAAACCCCCCACTGTGAATGTTTATTTTAACCGGGGGGTGAAACTATATCAAACAAGTTCAGCCTCAGGGTGGACATCTGTTCGAATGTCAATAATCCAACCACATGCACCAGATTACTGGGCACGGTGTCGATCTTAAAAACCCAACGTGTGTACTTGAGGGGCATTTTACGCAATCGAAAACGGGAGAAGTTGTAATCATATTTTTCTATTAGGGTCTTGAAGTACGACACATTGCCATACAGCCGTAGGCTATTCGTTCTCTAAGTGGATCTCGTTAATGGTACTTCTCGCATGGCAAAGACGCTTTTGTCTGAGCTAATTAAATGAACGATATTGACACATATGCCGATAAGTACGATACCGCCCAATATTTGCACTTGTTACCCGTAGATCTCGGGCTCGCCTTCGTTCCCATTAGAACTGTTCCAACAAAAAAAAACAGCAGCAATAGCTATCGGCTCTTGTGAGAAATCTCGAGCCAGATGGCCCAGCAGGAAGACCAGACCTATCAGATATCAGGGCGTCAATGTTATTTGTCTCGTTTTACAAATTTAGTTAAGTGTCTTGTTACCCCAGCATGAATAACGATTTGTTATTATGAGGACCCATTTGTACATAGATTAGTAATTAGAGCCCATTAGATGACATGTGAAATGCAAAGGACTTGAAGGAGTACTTGGCAACTTAAAGTAGTTTCCTCTTCGTGGACGTGCCTTTGAAGAGGATGTTGTGACCACCGCTTCCACGAAAGTGTGCTGACACATTTTCGGTGAAAATGAAAAATGTGTCACAGAAGGTGTTGAATTGTTTTGACTTGGTGCATGTAAACGGAAACAGTAAATCATTTTTCCACTTACTTCAATTACTGGCGTTAACTACAAAAAGTTCTCTTGATGTTCTCATTTCAGCTGTTTTGATGTTGAGGTGTTGCTAGTTGAAGTTGCTAGTCTCTTAGTACGTCAGGTCGTATTATCGAAAAAAAAACTTGGAAACACTACTTAAAGCTCACTTCCCGAAGTCGTTACAACAAACACACTTCGAGCTCTGTGTCTAGCAGACTCATTCCACCTAGCAGGGTCAGGATCATTTAAAAATTGCAAGGCACCGAGGAGGGACGGTGTATATCGTTCATTTTGGCAGCATATTTTCTGCTTGAAATTGCTTAGCGCCTTAGAGCAAGTTATGTTACATACTATTTGCCTGGATGGTGGTGAATTTTATCCTTATACAGTAAACAGGCGCTATGAATGTAATCCAAGACCATATCATCCATTTTTTGTCTTCCTTATGAAGATTAACGTTTTAATCTTTCTCACGTAAACAGTGGGACCCTATTTCTACATAACACTTCCATCACTCGGAACTCGGAGCGATACGGGCATAAACTTACCCTTCCCCATGAACGCCATGTCACCCACATAGCCAATGATTTTAACGCCCGCTCCTTCAAGTTTCGAGAGGTAGGAGGCAACAATAACAACACAAAAAAGGAGATAGCACCTCTCTCTCTCTGAACTTCCTTTTGTGACCCTTCCCCTAACATTCGTGTGATCGACCTGAATCCTGGTTATCCTATTTTTTAAAGTTGTGTCCACCCATCCCACCACCACCGGACTAACCTTTCTTCTTTGAAAGGCACATTTAGTATAGATTTTGTTGAAAGTACCTTCAATGTCCATCAAAGAGGCCAAAGCAAGCGTATTCAGTTGCTTCTCTACTACTCTCACCAACTTATGTAGCACAAATCCATTTAACTTTGCTACTTTTATGAAGGAATACTTTTGAAAAAAATTGCAGTCTGATCTTGTGCACCATTTATGTGACTTTTTTCGATTAGGTAGAGTAGCCGCATCTAATTTCTCTTTGTCTATTATATTCACTCCAGAAGTAAGGCTATAATCATACTAGCTAATGCCATCTTCAAAAAATCTCCGATAGACATGATTTCAATGCAGCTTAGACAAGTGAAAAACAATTTGTCAATTTTCAAATCCAAGCTCGATCCATTTCTGTTTATTCTTATTTACAAAATATGCGTAAATATGTGCTAAAAATGACCACGGCGTAACTACCCCAAAGTACTAGTACTACCTAAAACGTGCCATGTATCTATACTTTGGCAATAAGATCCTCTGTGAGTAACATATTCGACGCAATATGAAAGCTGCCCAGTAAAGAAAGAAAGCTTTAATGTGGAATGCATGATTTTGTAACTACTATACATTACCAGCGGCATTATTTTGTTTATGTGTTAGATATAAACCCAAAACTTTATGTACTTACAATTCTTTTTCCCAGTTGGTCACTATATATTTTAAACAATAACTTTCCACTTAGATAAATGAATAACGAACTTAAACTAAATTAATAACTATAACTTATAAATTAACAGGCATCCACGCCAGTGGTCAAGCGGTCTGAGGCGCACATATACAGATTTTCTCCCCAGTTGGCATGGGTTCGAATTCCGCACAGAACACGGCGATTTATCTGGGTACCAGTGGTTGAGGCAATTTTATTAACGAAAATTGTCCCTGTGAAGCCACTGGGATGTGGCACAGTAATAATCTCATGCCAAAAATTGTGACTTACTTGCAACATTTGTCAGGTTAAAATTTCTCAATCTTCCTTTCACCTCCAGCTGTGCTGTGTGCATCATAGGGTTGTCCCCTGAGCTTAGGCAATACCTTAAAAAAGATGAAGTATTGAAATACATTAGTAATGGCTACTCCCATATTCCCTACTGGATGTTTACTAAATACTTTCAGTGTATATACACAATAGCATCGTTTATTATACACAGAAGAGATGGA